>PITA01002009.1:102578-174542 GCA_004023965.1 Spilogale gracilis
TTTTTTTTTTTTTAAGATTTTATTTATTTGACAGAGAGAAACACAGCCAGAGAGGGAACACAAGCAGGGGGAGTGAGAGAGGGAGAAGCAGGCTTCCCGCCGAGCAGGGAGCCCGATGTGGGACTCGATCCCGGGTCTCCGGGATCATGACCTGAGCCGAAGGCAGTCGCTTAACCAACTGAGCCACCCAGGCGCCCCACGATTATTATTTTAATTGAAATCTTAGACTCCTGGGGAATCATGAACACTGGTGCCCAACATGAATAAAATCAGAGCATCTTTGATACCCGGGCGAGGTGGGAGATGAAGAGGCTGTGCTATCTTCAGTCGGCTCTTCAGATCTTCCCATCTTCTCTGATCTACAGTCAGCAGAGCTGTCCCCTTAATAAACAAAGGAAAGCAGAAAAAGGCCTTATGTCGTCTACTCCACACCAAGGACATCACAAATGGGGTGGTGATACCAACAGGACTAATTTGGGGTGTGAAATAAAAATATTCTTCAAATAACCTGATGGTTCAATAGGCATGGTCAGAATTCTCAAATTTGGTCTTGAGAAGAGTCCCCAAAAGGGTAGCCTTCAGCTGGCATCTTTGAAGATGTATAATATTCAGGTTTGGAAAAATCTAAAGAAGGTTCTCTACACAACCAAATTCTCAAAAAGGGATACCTACTCTAATAGTGGTTAGTTTCCTTTCATTTCATTGTGGGAAACGCCGCAGCAAAATTGTAACTTGTCAGTCTGTTACTTCTGGTTAAGGGGATTGTGTCTTTTTTAAAAAAATTATTCTGGTATATATAATCAGAAAACTATTTTCAAGTGGTATGAAGTCACAGAATTTGAATCTTGAAGAATTAATGCTGTGACAAATGGCTAAATGAGATCAAATATTCTTTATTTTGTGTGTGTGTATTAGAGTACTTCATGAAAATGCGCATATATATATTACATGACATTTCATGACACTATATTATAAAGGCAGAACTGGGAAAAAAAAAACCCACCCACCCCTCACTCCAGTTCTTCCTTTCTTTCTAAAGAGCTAATTACTATCCTTCAAGGGTGTGTCTGCCTCACCATGTTTTCAGACCTTTGCAGTTTGTGTATCTATCAATACATAAGAACATATTTGTTTTGAATTTTAAAAATTTATATGAATGGCATCCAATCTGTGCTTATTTATGCAGCTTGTTTTATCTTCACTGAACACTATGTTTTGCATAGGTTAGCACAAGAAGACACTAGACCTAATTGGTTTAACTGCCCAGAGTATCCCACTGTACAAATATATCAGAATTTAGGTTTATGAATTATAAAAATGTTGCAATATGCACACTTGTACTATCTTATGGTGAACATCTATGAAACTTTCTTGATAGCAAATCTCTAGGAAAGAGGAATTTCTGGGGTTAAGAATTTATGCATCTTTTTATTTGTCAGATATTGTGTAGTTGCTGTCCAATGAGGAATAACCAAGAAAATTTGCTACTAGCAATCTCCAAGTGTTATGTCCTAATATTCTTGCCAGTACTTGACATTAGCAGACATTTAAATTTGGCCATGATGGGTGGGAAATGTATCTAATTTAGTTTTAGTATCAGTGAGATGAAACATTTTTATGTATGCAAATGGGGGATTGATTCTTGTATCTTCCTATGTGAATTGCCTGTTCATATTCTTTGCTCATTTTTGTATTTGGATATTTACTTTTAGATGTTTTGTAGAAATTCTTGATATATCCTGGATATTAACCTTTTGTTAGTTATATGAGTTGCAAATATTTCCTCGTAGCTTGCTTTTAAAAAAATTTGTTTATCATGTCTCTTATTTCTCAGAAGCTTTGCATTTTAATGTAATATAATCTATATTCTTTATGTATTCTGCTTTGTGGTTAAAGTCAAGAAATCCACAATGACTACAGAGTCAAAAATAAATTCTACATGGTTGAAAAATGATTTTCATAACTAGGTCTTTCATTCTTCTGGAATTCATTTCTGAGTATGCTGTGAAGTAGAGATCTCTGTGTAGTTTCTTCTATCTAGACACTCAATGACCCCAGTGTCCTTTATTGATGATCTCATGTTTTCCACTCATTTGTTGTACTACTTCTGTTTTATATATACCTGTCCCTCCTGGGGCTTTTGGTTTTGTTCTGTAAGTTTAACTTTCTGTCTCTGTATCATTATGTATCCGGTTTGACTCACTATAACTTGTTTATTTTCCTTTTCCACATTTTTGTTCATGTTGAACCTGGAAAGAGGTTTATCAACTTAATTGTTTTTAAAGAATCTGTTTTCATCATTCTTGAATCCTTTATAGTATCCTTGTTTTCAATATTATTAATTAATTTTTGTCCTTATCTTTGTTACTTTCTTCCATTTTACTTTGTTGTTCTTATGATTTATTGATTTGGATATTTGACATATTACTAATTAATTAATCTTTGATTTTTTCAATGTACACAGAGTTATAAATTTCCCTGTAATTACTGAGTTACCTATATCTTATAAGCTTTCATCTATGATTTTTATAAATGTTTTATCTAAATGTCTTATGCTTTTCTATTCTGTGACTCACAAATTATTTATAATGTTGTCTTAATCTTAACATCTTCAACTTATAAGGGAATTTTGTTATCTTTTTTATTATTATAGAGAATTCATTCTATACATTATCAATTCTTTGGTAACTGTTAATTTATGACCTTGTAGAGGGTACATTTTCATATTTGAAAATTATTGGGGTCAGGGTTCTTTTTATGTCCAGTAGATCAAATGTTTTTATTGTATCAAATCTCATATATCTTTTTCTGTCTATGAGTTTCTTAGGGAAACATGTTAATATCTTTCAGTATGATTTTGGACTTGCTAACTTTTTAAAATAACTTGGTTCATTTTTGCTTCATATATTTTATGGTTCAGGAGTTCTATACTTTGCTAGTGATTAGTTTATTTTGCAATTATTTAATTATACTGTTTAATCCTAATAATGATATTTGTTTTACATTAATTTTTCTGATATTAGTATTGCTAAATCATTTTTCTCACTAACTGCAAACAAATACTTTGGGTTCTCTGGGTGCAATATACATTCATATCATTCCTTTATTATACAAAACAAGTTATTTTAGAAAGTTGAACTCTGAAATTATCCAAAAGAATAATACGCATGATGGTATCATCTGATCATTCGTATCTGAAAACCTCTGAAAGTTTACTATTGTGAAATTAAGTTTATTAATCAAACTGTTATCTCATAACCAAGAAATTAAAAATGCATATGTTACTAGTACAGACTTTGAACTTTTTAGATAGGGTTCCATTTTCTAAGGAAGACATAATTTTGCATAATTCTGACTTGTGAAAACATCACCTCCAAAACTTGCCTTATTTCTCATATCATTATATTTACCCATTGCCTATATATTTTAAAATCTACTTACATACTTTTGGGTATGACCATTAGAATGTGAGCTCCATGGGGGCAGAAATCTTTAGGTGTTTAGTGTTTGGTTTGTGTGTTTAGCTCCTTGTGGCCCTAGGGTCAAGAGCGAGTCTGGCGCCAGTAAATGCTCAAAGAAATCCATCCAAGGATGGAATGGTAAATGAATAAATGTTGTTATATGACAGCTCACATGCTACCCTCTGAAAAGCTTATGGAAAAAAAAAATCTCTTCTGAATGGTTCATATAATTCCAAAATTTGGGTCTTCAATTAAATAATTAAGTTCGTAACACCTGGAAACATGATTTTTTCTACTTTTCTTCTTTCTCTAAGCACCCACTTGAGCTTGTGTCCACATTCCCTTCACCCAAGCTGAGATGCTTCTTTCTTCCCTCAGAACAGAAATACAACCAGTACTGTGAATAAACCTCCTGACACTCTGCTTACTTTAGCCATTCCTCTAAGTTCAAGGGCTGTGACTAGATGTTGGAACATCTTATGCTGTTGCATTTATGTCACTGGTTTGATTCTCCTGAAATCAGGATCTGATTCGCCTGAAACGAGGTGTCGGCTCAGAGGGACAAGCATGGTGTTCTAAGCAAGCAGAGGCTCAGCTCTCTGTTAACTGGCTTCTGCTCTTATTCAAGAATCCCCGGTGTCTGCTTCAATGCAAGGCTCAAAGCATCTAAAGAGACCTACCTTTCTCCTTTTGCTTGGTACTAAATTGAACGCACTGTAGGGCTTTAAGACACTCATTTATGAATGTGTTATAGTAAAAGAGGGGGCTGGGCAACACGATCTCTCTCTATCCTTCTTTCTTACTCAAAATCCCATTTTTCTGTGGGCGGGAGTAGTGTTGGGGCCCAAAGGGGGCATTTTTAAGCCACACCCTTTGAAATCCCAGATGAAATGACGTCCTCATTAGATGCACAACAAAGGTGGGAACTGACTGAGTAGCTGGAACCACACATGTGGAGCCTGGGTGGGGGTGTGTGAATGATACAGTCCTAGGGGCAGGTGCCCTCACCAGCAGGCTCTGATGTGCTTGCATGCGATTCGGTCCCAGCCCGGAATGCCAGGAGCAGCAGGGCGCTGTGAGCACATGTGGCTTCCATTCACTGCAGAGCAATGGTCGCCATTTTTATCCTCTTGAATTGGAAGGCTCTCAGACTCTGCAGAGTCGGCACCACTTCTGAATTCTGGCCCTAGGTTTTCTACACCTTAAAAGCCCCAGACAAGTTACATCACCTCTGTAAGCTGTTTCCTCTTCCACTGTGCATTTCAAAGTCGTGAGAGTTGCAAGCAGCATATGCAACCTGAGTGGACAGTAAGTGCTCAAAAGCTGTATGCCCCTCAATCATGAGGAGTCAGAAGACTGACCCTTACATAACAGAGGGTGTGTCAGCCATGTCCGGAAGGATGACATCGGATGTTCTCCCCCAAACTCACTTTTTGGCAGGAAAGTATGCTTGCCATTTTCCCATTTTGGAGCTCTTGTACTGATCATTAGAGCTGTTCTGATTATACACTCATATAATCAGCTTCCTGAGTTTATAAAGTATGTAAACTGTTTCTATGAAATTAGAAGGTCTTCTTTTTAGTCAATGAATTAAGATGGAACATTTTCTACTGGGCCCCCAATGCACCCGAGTTCACCTCTGGAGTTACAAAGCAGCATCCAATTTACACTGTGTGAGAGTAATAATATGTGCAGTAGGCCCATTCCTTAGTTTAGCCATTGTATTTTCCTAACTTGTTGCACCTCTTTTCCAATTGAACAACAGGAGGTATGCCTTTCAGTTGTCAGAGAAGTAATGACGCCATTACCAAAGGGGGAAATTTAGCAAGAGAACCATGCTCTTCAATAATGGGCCTGAATGGCAGCGATGAGGTAGCTTGTAAAATAGTTACAGAGATTATTTACACCAGTCACATTATGGATGAATGCGACTTCATGCCGTGGGAGAAAAAGAGCTCAAAGCAAGTGGCTAGAACAGAATAAACTCTGCGGTATTCAAACCAAGAATGCTTACCTTGTTTTCATTGAAATTAGCAATAACCACTCCAACAAAAAGGGTCAGTCCAATCATGCAACCCAGGAATACAAAAACATGAATATAGATCCCATGCATCTGTATAAATGAAAAATACGGTTATTTTTCAAAGCAAAGGAAAGCAAAGGAAAGCAGCTGTTGAGCAGTCAAAGGGTTCCATGTGCTTGCTTACCGGCCCCACACGATGAATAATAACATCCCTCACTTCCACCCAGCCTTTCAGGGAGAGCACTTCAAACAATGCCAGCATAGCATTTCCCACATTGTCAAAATTAAAATTCCGAGGATTTGCCCTGTAAGTCAGAAAGAGGAATGCTCTGTGAAATTCAGAGACGCACCCTAGGGTAAGTATCCTGTAGCTCTTTCCAATCCTGGGTGGGGGGTATGTTTACCCTTTGGAAGGTGGGCTAGACGGCATCCATTTGCTCAGTCACAAAATGCACGAATGTCTTACAATTTCTTAAAATGTACTAAATTATTAGGTAATAATGAGGTGTTCTTAGCGGGAGACAACAAAAGGCAGCACAACTCAACTTCTAGCTCTAGACGTTCTGTGACGTTTCTGGCTCGTCCTGATTATACCCAGGGCTGGAAAGATGCTTTCTAGCAACAAACTGCATGGGGCATCCTCACAAAGGGGCACTGGAGTCATGGTGTGAAAATTTTTTTAAAGATTTATTTATTTATTTGAGAGAGAGAGAGACAGACAGACAGACAGACTGGGGAGTAGGGCAGAGGGAGACAGGGAGTGAGAATCTCAAGCAGACTTCTTGCTGAGCATGAAGCCTGACGTGGGTCTCTAACGACCCCATGAGATCATGACCTGAGCTGAAACCAGGAATCTGAGATTCAACTAACTGAGTCTCCGAGGCACCCCTGGATGTGAATTTTGCAATAGTTTTATAAATGAAAACTCTTCTAAAGATATAAATTACAATTTCTGGTACTAATACAGAAAGTGTAAAAAGAGTAGAATCTGGCCACTTTCTTTAATTCTTGACACCATGGGAACATCACACTGTAAAGTAGTAATGCATTTAGAGGTCACTGAGTGGCAAGAGGTGTTTGCTCATAGCCTAGATGTTTCCAGAACATTCTCTCCCAGTGGGATTTTTTTCTCTCATTACCTCTGGGTGTTCTCAAAAGAGACTTCTTGTACACCCCAGTGCTGCATTATGCTGTCTACGCCCACAGTTGATTCCTAATTTCTAAAACACTCTGTCTCCACTATTAATTTTTTTGAAGGGGGTTTGGCTCATTTCTCATTTTTCTGACTTTTTTTTTCTTCCCATGAACAAAAGTGATCTTTTCTATATATTACATCTCCCTTAGTCATTATGGGTCTTAGCTAACATTTTTGTCATCAGTAGAAAGATTTCAGTGTTTTTCTTTTTTCCCTCTTATCAGACTACTAAAAATAATTACAAGATCTAGACAGCGATGCACTGGAAAGTCATGACTATCACTGTATTTCCTGAATTTGGTGGAAAATTGGGCCTGGTACTACTAAGAAGGGTAAACCTACAGAAGCCTAGCCAAATTATACTTTGATGATTTCTTTTTCCTGTTAGTTCATTTATCAAAATTTAACCTTCACAAAAGGCAGCACTCTGGGGAAAACCAGAGTTAGTATTTTTCTACCACATAAACCAGAGTTAGTATTTTTCTACCACATTTTATCTGTATTTTTAAAATCATAGAAACAATCGTGCAATGCAACTTTATAAGTTTTTTAAAAAATATTTTAAAATACTAAATAAATAAAACCATATAGCCAAACTGACTTGCTCCTAAAGGTTTAAGGCTGGTAAAATATTTTTCCGTATAGTGCAAAAGCCCCACTCAGAAATTCCTATTTTGGGATTCTGATTTATATTTTTTAGGTATGAAAGTATAAGCATATTCTCTTGGATTTTTCCGACCTCCTTTCCTTTGGGGGTTTCAATTAAATTTAATATATTTTACAGCAGAGAGCAGCTGTAAGGATTCTGCCGATGCCACAGTTTTCTTGAATAAGGTTTTTTTTGTTTTGTTTTGTTTTGTTTTTTGTTTTATTTTAAGCCAAGCTATCCAGGTCTCAGATCTGATATTGAACTTTCTTACCCACCCATTTTATTTATGCAAAAGTACTTTTTTTTAGCTGAATTTGCAGCAACCCAAAGTATTTTCGTGTTCCACATCTTTAAGAAGTTAGAATATGTTAAAAATACACTTTTAGGCTAAACCAAGAAAAATAAAATGGAGGCTCATAGACTTAAATAGTTGGAAGAATATATCATATTAAAAGCATAAGTATCTATCTTAATCATCCAAGATGTTTGTGTATGCTTTGTTCATGTTACTAAGATTGGAAAGTTTAAAACTTTTCCTATAACTACAGAGGACTTCAGTAAATCCCACACACAATCCATTGTTGTCAGTTTTCCTGTTGTCCTTCCTTGATTTGGAAGCCAGTTTAAATATAATCTTTTCTGGTTAATTTAAAAAATATTATAATCCTGTCTATCCAATTCAGAAAACTAAGACATGGGTTCTAAACTCAGAATTTCGTTAACCTTCTACCTCCCAGGGAAAAGTGCTCCAAGGTCCCGAGGTTGTGATAAGGAGAGTTGCTCCTCTGCAAGGAAGGAACTAGACTCCCAGGAGGACAAGAGCTCAGCTTGTGACCTTGGATGGAGAAATGCAGGGGATGACATCATCTGAAATGGCCCTTCCAAGACCCTAGAAGTATTATGTTTCTGTTAAAAAAGTAAGGAAGGGGTACCTGGATGGTTTAGTCAGTTTAGGGTCCCACTCTTAATTTCAGCTCAGGTCATGATCTCATGGGTCATGAGATCAAGCCCCACACTGGGCTCTGCTTGAGGAGTCTGATTGTCTCCCTCTCCCTCTGCCTTTCCCCCGGTTCACACACACTCGCTCTCTTAAATGAAAGAGTAAATCTAAAAACAAAAACAAAGTAAGGTAGATTTATATTCTTTTCCTTAAGGAATATACTCAAATTGTTTGAGCTGTAACCTCTACAAAAATCTGATCTTATTCTTCCTAGCACGTATCATGGCATGACTTAGAATTACCAAGGGGGAAGCTCCAGGTAAGCTTGTGAGCCCAGGGCTTACTTGTGCAGCATTACAGTAGCATATTGTATTACATTATTTGTAACATTAATTTCTGTTCTCCACTACACTTCAAGCTTCTAGGGGTTGGTGGTCACAGCTTGTCCCCAGTGACACAGTAATGTCTAGAGATTAGTAAGCCCTCAATAAATACATTTATTGTAACTGAGGACCGGGGCGCCTGGGTGGCACAGATGGGTAAGCATCTGCCTTTGACTCAGGTCATGATCCCAGGGTCCTGGGATCAAGTCGCACCACGGCCCCCCTTTCATTGGGGAGTCTACTTCTCTTATTCTGTCCAATAAATAAATAAATAAATAGATAAATAAATAAATAAAATCTTAGAAAAAAAAAGAAATGGAGTACTTATTTTTGATATTGCTCTCATGCATTCCATTTTCCTATGTCCTACACCTCTGCTTGAAACAAAACACAAATATTTATAATATACATATATTTTATAGTTTTTACCAAGGTAATTTTTAATCTCTTCAAGTCTGAGTGATTCAGAAGAAAATGAATGTATTCATCTGAACAGAGAATATAGAAGCGTGACTGTGCATATTTATGTCCTTCTTAATTGTAATTGCCAAAGAATTCCCCAATGCTAATTCCCCAGATGGAAGTATTTTCTTAATCATAAATTTGCCAATATAAAATTATAACATTTTGGCTGCCAACTCTTGGTGAACTTACTAAAGAAGGAAAATGTGAAAATTAGCGTGGTTATAGTTGACATTCATTTGACAAAAGATTTTTATTTCCCTAAAACTAACCCAAGTCACAATACTGTGAATAGATGGATGAGCTCTACTGTGATGGTGCTCAAGTGATGCCCCTCTACCAGCTTATGCTTTTAAAGTACCATCAAACTCGAAACCCCTAATAACTTATATGAAACACTCTAGGTCAGTTCATTTGAGTCTTTAAAATCACAGGTAGCTGGTTTTATGGAACAGACTGAGTGCCAGAGGGTATGGTTGGAAACAGGGTTTCTTTTCTTCCATCACTGCCTTCTAGTGGATTCTAGCTCCCTTCCTGTCATTGTGGAGATCTCAAAGCTTTGTGGTCACTTTCAGTTATCTAAGACAAGTCTCCTTCTAGAAAGCCCACTCTGGGGGCGCCTGGGTGGCTTAGTCATTGAGCGTCTGCCTTTGGCTCCGGTCATGGTCCCGGAGTCCTGGGATCGAGCCCCACATTGGGTTCCCTGCTCGGTGGGAAGCCTGCTTCTCCCTCTCTCTCTCCCCCTGCTTGTATTCCCTCTCTTGCTGTGTTTCTCTCTGTCAAATAAATAAATAAAATCTTTAAAAAAAAGAAAAAAGAAAAAAGAAAGCCCACTCTGCTCTGTTTTACATCAAACCTTTGCTCTCATGACCTGTGAAAGAGCTCCTTCCTTAACCTCTGAGCTTGATCTGCTGAGAAGCGCTCTGGCCACACTGTTCCCTCCTCTCCTTCAGGCCACCATCTAATTCTTACAAGATGGGGGTGTGATGACTTAGAAATTGATGTATCTTACACCGGTAGATGCTGGGCACTGCTGCTCTGCTCCCAACAGCTACTCTTCTTGTGGAGCATATTGTCTGCCATGTTCCTACCTTCTGTAAACTTCATACTTTAACATCTTTTCTACACATTTATGATGGGCACACTTTGCTCTGGACCATTTGATAAAATGCCTGAAACACCCTGTCTTGGCCTCCTACCTCCCATCGCCCTCCCACCTCCTTGGGAGGAGTTGTTTTTAGGGCTTGCTTTTCAAATTCAGACCAACTAACCCGGAGTCCACAGACCCAACTACCTCCTTTATCAGGCTTCCACACTCTAGCCTACCATCCATTTGCCCAGGTACCAGCCCCGTGTCTCAGAGCCCACTGAAGTTCCTCAACAAGCCAATCTTAAACACTCTTGCCCTGACTCACCCATTCCAGTTCAGGGAAACCACAATAAAGTCTCCTGTCCAAGGTTCCCTTGTGCCTTGTGACTAACCCTGGTGCTTCCCTGTGTGGCTCCCCACCCCCATTCTCTTGGGAACTATGAATAACAATCTAGCTCTTCCATGGTAATCGTCTCTTCATCTGTTGGCTCAACTATACCTACATTTTCTATTAATGCTCTATATTTTGAAACATTCCCCAGCATGGGGGTGCCCCATGGTATCATTCCTGCTAAGGGTCATTCCTCAGTTCTCGTTCCTGGAAACTTCCCACAGCCCCTCCAATAGGAGCCCACAGCCCTTTGCAGCAGAGCTCTATCAAGATGGTGCAGATCAGGTGGCCCCAGGCAGTGATGACTCGGAGTTTCCAAGAACTCCCAATAACTCTGCCCTGCCAGATGGTGAAGGGCAGCTTGCCTACATGAGCATCTCTTCTCGCCTTGCCAGTCTCTAACATGAAGCAGTCCCCATAAGGGGGGCCTCATTGGCTGGGAAGATAAGCACCCCTGAACTCCTCCCACACTGAAGAGAGAGAAGCCATAGCACTGCCTATTGAATTCATTCACTTCCACGACCCTGTCTTTGAGTGTAGTGTTTCGGTTTACTGGAGCTGGGTGACGGACGTGGACAATCTTTTAGTCAGGGCTGCTGGGATTGGCATGTTGCTCTCTTTGGAATGCAATTGAACTTTCTCTCCTAGTGACCTTAGCTTTGAGGCTTTTGCCAAAATTCCAAAATAGTAGGAAAAAAAAATCTCATTTGATGTCTTGATATGAATAAATTATTTATGGTGTAATAGGGCATTTTCACCTCACAAAAAATAAACTCTTTATGCTTCTTTAATATTTTATTTTAATATAAATTAGACTGCTTTTCTAGTAATCACTGGGATAAGGATATCTCTATGTAGTTATGTACTTCCCTCTCCAGCTCAAACCACACATCCAAATTCATCTTTTTTTTCATAATTTTTCGGTATTTAAAAAGAATTAAAACCCAGTATAAATTGTACTGAATTGTTTATAAAAGTGAATTTTACATTAGAGAAATGCCCAAAGCTGGTAACAATGAGTCCTAAGGGTACACTGGGTGAAATGCGATTTCTTAGCAAGAGTTTTGACATTTAGTAGGACACACCAATTGCGACAAAAAGAGTCCTTGCTGTGGTGCACTTGTTATTCTAATAGCTACAATGAAATAAAAAGAAAATAGATGACTACTTAAAAGGACAAATGAAGTTAACAGGACACTCAGTTCATCAACGAAGCCTACTGAGAGATTTCATTCATGGTCATTAGTCAACTGGATGAGAAAGAAGGTACTCCGCACTTGTAGCTTTGATGTAAATGCTTTGAAAACTCATTTTCAAGAAAAAATGAATTTTAAAGAGAAAGTTACATATAATCATGTGTGTTCCCTATTATTCCTTTCCAGTGTTTCCATAATGGAAATCCTTCAATGTAAATGGGTTTTGAAATTGAAACAGCTTTATGATTTGGGCTTCTCTACACCTGTTATGAGGATATCAGATTCTCCCTTAAAGATATAAACTCAAGATGAGTTTAGTTTTAATTTGACAGAAAGTCTTTGTCTTTTAAGCCTCACTAATTTTAATGCCATGTGAATCGAGATACATACTTCAAAGTATTAGAAAAATACTGGGGTGATAATCCTTTAGTTTCATGAAGCAACACGGGACTCAGTGTACCACTTGCTTGCTCATTTACTCTACTTTTGCATCTTGTGGTGATTCAGTGCTTTGCCTTGTGTTCCCTAAAAGCATCTTGGCACCTCTAGCAAAATTACTTTTTATGCTGTATTATGTAGATTCAGAACCTTATACTGACAAATATAGCATTCTTCGGGGTTTTTTTCTGAAATGCTTACCAGACACGGGGCACCCAAAATCCAGGCTTTTTCTCTCCGGGTCTTAATTTTAAATTTAAGTTCTTGGACACGCTTACATTAATTCTGAATATGCCATTACAATCTTCCTGAAATAGGGAAAAAAAGGGGGAGAGGGAGCCTGGTCAGACAATGAACTCCTATAAGATCAAAGATAAACACTTTTAACCTAGAATAGCAAAGGTTTTATGTGACAACAGTGATGTGGACAGCCACCCAGCAAACAGAGACAGGATCGCAGAGATAAGTAGTGAACTTTTGCACCTGGAAACATTTGCAAGTAGGCAAAGGATCCAAACAGACATTCCACTCAGGGAGACACAGAAATGGCCAATATGCACATTATTTTAATAATAATATGCATATCGGCTCCATGTCATTAGTCAGCCAGGAAAATGCAAATCAAAACCTCGATGGGATACCACTTCCTATCCACTAAGAAGGCTATTATCAAAAAGTCAAATAATGAGCTTTGACAAAGATGTGCAGAAATTGGAATCCCCTCTATAGCCTTATCCCCCTGATACCCCCATGCCTCACACGGTGCTGGTGGGATGGGTAAATGATGCAGCCACTTAGGAAAATAGCATGACAGGTCCTCAAATGATTAAACAAAGCATTACTGAAGGACCCAGCAATTCCACCCCTAGGTTTTTATCCAAGAGAAATGAACACAGATATATTCGTGGAAACCTGTTCGTGAATGTTTGTCATTATTATTGTAAATAGCTTAATTATAATGGTTCAAAAGGTGGAAACAATCCAAGTGTTCATCAATGGATGAACACATAAATGTGGTATCGCACGCAATGGAGTATTATTTAACCCTAGAAAGGAGTGGAGAGCTGACATAGGCTGCAAGGTGGAGGCACCTCAGAATCACTGTGCTAAATGAAAGAAGCCCGCCACCGATGACCACATGTTATGTGATTGCATTCATATACAACTCCACAATGAGGAGCTCCAAGGGACGGAAAGATGTATGGTTGTTTGGGGATGGGGGTAGCAGGGGGATAAGGGTAAAGGAGAAAGAAGGAGAAAGCTCAAGCACAATGTTTTAAGACTATTATTACAAAACTCTGACTATGCTAGAAACTATGGAATTGTATACTTCCAGCGGGCAAATTGTGCAGTATGTGAATTCTATCTCCAATAGCATTGTTTTTACATGAGTAAGAAGTTTTCATTCATTTGCTGTCTTTATTCTCCTTTTTGTCTTATCATCGTGTCTTTGGTTGTGATTGTCATATTTTGAACCTAAACCCCTTTCCTGGGTATAATGGGTATACACCGGATATTTCAGTGGAACTTCATATTTTAACCTGGTTAAAGTCACCTTCAACCTTGTTTCCTCCAACCTTCCCCACTTCTGTCCATGCACCAGCACCTTGTCAATCCTGGCATAGAGATCTCAGAGTCGTCTATGGCTTTTCCCTGTCCTGCTTGGGCCTCCTCTCCATTCTTATTTCCACTAGCTTAGCCAATGCCAACAATATTTCTCTTTGGATTACCAATTAAAACAACAGCCCTCTTACACAAATAATGCCCCTTTAACTTCAAGGGCATGGAGAAACTTACCTACAATTACCCAAAGACAAACACAGTTGACATTTGGGCGTATATCCTTCCAGTCTTTTTTCCTGAGCGCGAACAAGATGGCACAGTTTTTACCCTTCCATGGGCTACTTTGTCAATTAAAATATCTTGCCGTTTTCTTCTCATAGTAACTTTACATGTTCATCTACAACATTATGCCTATTGGCTGTTGGGTGGCAGGTCAAAGAGAGACCCCCGATATATTTGACCTTAAGGTCCCTTGCAGTTTGTCTTTCTGAGCCCGTGGGAGCCCCTCTGATGGGGTGCGGTGTCCTGGAATCTTAGGACCAGGCTGCCCACACATGAGTCATACCTTCCCCACTTACTTTTGGAGTGACCTTGGACAAGTTGTTTAACCTTTGTGCCTCTATATGGTTCTGAGTAGATAATGTAAAATCACAATGAATTTAGGCCATTATTAAGACACTGAGTCCTTCAAGATTCCTCCTGATCTTCCTCTTGAAATGTTGTTGTCATCTTTCTGGCCTCCGTTCAGTGAGATTCTAAAATAACTCTGCTTTCCCGCCTTGAGCGTGGGGTGAATGCATCAGCTCTTTATGGCCTCCCTCGTTAGCTCCTTTGGTTCGCCATGACCTTTATGCCATGTTCCTTGTTCAGCTACTGAAACACAGGGCTTTCCCAGGAGCTGCCTCCTCTTACTAACACTGACTGAAGAAAGATAAGGGAAAGGGCAGTAGCAGAAGTGGTCAAGGTTGGGTCTTTGTTAGCTGTCCTACTGGGGAAGATTCTGGACTTCCCAGCGGAGAGAAAGCTGGAATGGAGAAACAGTGAACAGTGGTATGACAGTCAGACCTTGCCTCTTGTCCTCTCTGGTGAGCTGTTTGCCGATATGAGTCTTCTGTGACAACAGAGGCAGGATTACGTTTGGGGAGGCCCCAAGGGAGAGTGTCTGAGGCTTATAGCTACAAGTATCTGGAATCTTGGGTGGCTATGACAAAGGTGTCAACAGAGACTCACACCAGAACAGCAGGAGAGAGTAGAATAATCTGGGGTGTGCCTTTTTTTTTAATTGTGTTACATTAGTCACCATACAGGACATCATTACTTTTTGATGTCGTGTTCCAAGATTCATTGTTTACGTATGACACCCAGTGCTCCATGTAATACGTGCCCTCCTTAATAACCACCACAAGGCTCACCCGTCCCCCCACCCTTTCCCCTCTAAAACCCTCAGTTTGTTTCGGGGAGTCCACAGTCCCTTGGAGTTCATCCCCAGGGTGGGGGGAATTGGAGGGGAAGATGAACCATGGGGTGTGCTTTTAATCTCACCAACCTGTGCTAGCCAGAAGAGACATAGTGCCTGCTTTAAGTAGGAGTTGGTGGGAAGAAAAGTCTTAGTTTTGTGAGGGGGTTTCAAAGTAGCCTCAGCCTGTGCTGACTGAGAGGTGGTAAATGACCCTAATTTTAATCCCCAAAGACAGAAAGAAGTATCTTACCCTTCTAATAATATTGGGATCATTGCACTTGGCCAGTTTTCCCGCAAAAAGCTGAACTCCAAAGCTTGCAAAAACAAGCATTAATGTCAACAAAAGAATGGAGACCTGAAAAAAATTGGCGATACATCACATCTCCGGGTAAGAAATTCAACAGTAGGCTTGATTGGAACAGGAATAGGGATATGACTTCTCAAGAGAACACAGTATGAAATCCTCAGTCTTTTCAGGATATCATCTAACTTTTTCACCACGGGTCATTCAATTAGCCTCGCTGGAATGTTAAAAGAAGGGAATTAACAATAGGTTTTGGATTTTTAGAATAAAAACATGACTTTCAGGTAAGAAAATGCGCTAAGGTATTTTTGATATGACTTGGTTTTTTCTGATTTTGAAATCGACACTTTAATGAAACCAAATTTCTTTTCAGTGTTTGAATAATCCTATTTCCCCCACTTTCTCCAAATGAATTCTTATCTCTATCAGCAGAGCATAAATTAGAGAGAGACAGCGGTCTTGCTTTCTCTCGAGCAGCGAGGGCGTCCAGAGGAGATGAAGATCATTGGGTCCTAAAAAGCAAGTCTGCTAATTGACTGGTGCTCCCTCTGCTGGACAGTGCCTTGGCATCAGCAGAGAAAAGTGGCGAAGGGGATAAACACTGAACAAAACCACTGATCTGTGCTATGTGAATCATCTAAACATACATCTTAAATATACTAAAATCACACATCGGGGAAAAGGCACAAATAGATTCTTTGCTAAATTCTATCAGGGGCTCCCAGATGCATATACATTAGCCATTAGGTGATACCGTTTTATCCTTTAGTTCTCAGCCGTGTGAAAAGCTACCGTGTTGTGGCTTTATCACAAAGAAAATATGGGATTTCAAATACATCTTTAAAAAAATATTAGCGACTCTATACCTATAGAAACATCACAACCTGTCTTTAAAATGCCCAGAATCAACTGCAACGACAGCTGTTCTTTCCCTGTAGGTGTGTTTTCAGGAAGCAAGATATAAAATAAGCTTATGTAAATTAATTCATGCTTTCCATGCACGAACAGAACTCATCAATAATAAAAGAAATCTTTGATCATTCCTTCGTAAGGCACCGACCCTTTTGTAATGATTGGGAGCAATGAGCTTCCAACTCATCGTTTTTTTTTTTCAGTCCTGCTCTTGGAAGACCCTCAATCAGGGTTGCCCAAATAAAAAGAATGTTTTTGTTTCCTCTCCATTTTCAAGTATTCATTACTGTATCTTGAGGCTACTTAAAGCGGGGTATACCTATATGTTACTTTTTCTTTTTGAAGTTGTTTTATGGTAACACTCCAAAGATCAGAGACAAAGTCTATGCTGTAAGTAACTGGGGACATATGAAATACAGTAAGGAGCCCAAATGGGTTAAATGCCGCTATTTGTGAAGTAGGTGGTGTTGAATCTTATCTTTAATTTCTAGATAAGGAAACTGAAACCCAGAGTAAACATTAGGTTCATGAGTTAGGAATGGAAGTGTTAGCAAATATGACCTCTTGGATTATATTTTTACTAAAGATGTTCATTGAATTAGATGTACCAACAAGTCAGAGCATGCGTGGGTAAAGTTTCCCAATGTGTGTTGTTTTCTTAGTGCAGACCTAGCTTCTGGCAAGTGAGACTCCCTGTGCCCCTTGTTAGTTTCATTCCAAAGTAGGGCTCTTTGCACCGGAAGCAGGGGGCAAGTGTAACATACCAAGAAAATTTCCTTGAAGCCGCTGAAAAGTTCTCGAACCACTTTCCTCATCTGGGGCACCAGTTTGAATATCCGCAGAGGTCTCAGGCACCGAAGAACCATTAAAAGCTGAGCTCCCGATTCAGCAGGCACATTTTGAGGCATCCAACAAAGAAATATCAAGCTCACCTAGCAAGGGAAAAAAATCCCTAGAACTTATACAATTTATCCTTCATTATCTACACTGTCTGAGAGCCAAGTACATACAACTTGTCTTTAGCAGAGAGTCTACATGGCCCATAGGACAAGCATTCGATCTCTTAATTCTGAACTCTTTTTTTTAAAAAAAGATTTTATTTATTTATTTGACAGAAGGAAACACAGCTAGAGAGGGAACACAAGCGGGGGGAGTGAGAGAGGGAGAAGCAGGCTTCCCGCCAAGCAGGGAGCCTGATGCGGGACTCAAACCTGGGACTCCAGGATCATGACATGAGTCGAAGGCAGATGCTTAATGACTGAGCCACCCAGGCGCCCCTGAACTCTGAACTCTTAACCCAATCTGCACCTGCTAATGGCGCCCAAGGAAAAGTCGTCAGCTGTTCACAGGCATGAAATGGGGGGGGGGGGATCTGGCCACATTGTGTGTCTGTACCCCAGGGCATTCTGCTACTTATTTTAACTTACACACTGGAGGCGCGGGTTGAAACTCCTTTGATCAAGGATACTAAACCTCATGCTTGACCTGATTCTCACTATTCTATTGATGATCTAAAGATATTGCATGTTAGTGGTCATGATTCTCCTTGTTATTTTGGAACAGACACTGATTTTATGCCTTCTTGGGCATAGAGAAACAATGAAATTTCTTTGAGTCCCTTCCTCTGTTTTCTCAATTTAGTTTGACTGAAGAGTTGAAAGGTCACCGTGTCTTGCCAGGTATTTTGTATATTGGAACTGAAAGAAAGGTCCAACCACTCTCGTGTCAGGAGCTCATCAATCAATTATAGGATGGTGGTGGCTTTGTTTGTTTGCTTGTTTTAGTATGGGAAGCTATAGGACTGTGGGGTGCAAATGAGATTTCTGTCTTAGGCCTTATTGATATATGTCTTACATGTACAAGAATGTGGTTGATGTATGTGAACCAGATCCATGGAAGTTGTTAATGCTTCTCATTTAGATTTTTACATGCTTGCCCTTCACCTGCCTGTGGCACATTACTTGAGACTCAGTGATGGCCCCTAAACCTCTGGAATTCACATATCTTTCTCTTGCACCGAGAAAGACAGGAGAGTTCACAAGGCCACAACATCTTACATGTAGGAAATAACTGGAGACTTACAAGATATATAAATATGTCCATGACTCCACCGAAGTCCCGGATGACAGCAGTTGGAGTGAAAAACAGGCCATCCGCCATGATCTTCAGATTAAGCTCAATGCTCATGAATATCACGAACACGTACTCAGCGATCTGAAATGGGCAAGAGGCCGCTGGGTCACCAAAGAGGGTAAAACCACAGCCCCATGTTTTCAGCTGAGCTGTGGGCTGAGATTCGGCAGTCGTACCTGCAAAGTTGGGGCGTGCATGACTCTTCGAAAGGGCGACTCAAACATCATGGAAATACAGGAACAGATGGTTACGATGATCATGACCCAGTCCAGGTAAGTCACCAATCCCAGTAAATCACTGCCAAAGACGAAACACAACTGAGGAACGGGCCTTCCAGATAAGGATGTGCTGGTCGGAGAAGACACTTCTGTGATTCTACAAATGTGGCTGGCAATTTTTTTTGAAATCCCCTATTGTCTATTTCCTGGCCCGATATGGCAAGAAAATAAAGGGAATCTTTACATTTTTTATGCAGCATAAAATAGTACATGGAACTTTCAAATGTGCATGGAAAATGGGTTTTGCGATGCTTACTAAAGTTGATGATATTTTGTGTTTTTCACAGCTCCTGTGACGGGATCTGTTTTAGATCTGTAAGAGACAACAAACATAAAATTGGGCAACATAGCAAGTGTCTTCTAACTTGGCAGCATGGTATTTATAAACATCCCATCTACCTAAAATCTCTTTTTTATCCTCTGTAAAATTACATTTCCAGGAACTATGTGACTTTTGAAGGCAGAGAACATGAGATGACAGAAAAATCAGAAGACTTTGATGCTTGTGAAAGTAAAGTTTAAAATTTCTCAACATACCTGATTTGAGAATTCATGAATCCAGTCAACAATTTCTGACATGATTGTGACAAAACTCTGACTTCCATTTAAAAACACTCCGTTAAAATCCCTTCCTTAGCAGTTCAAGAACTTTCCTCATGATTGTTCAATTAAACTTCCAGAAATTAAAATGAGCTCTGCTCCCTGTGTTTAAGTGTGATCTTGTGGAATGATTGATACAGAATTTCTTGGGCTCCCACCTATAAGTTTCACTTTCAGGGAGCCCGTGGCGGTCTGTGTGTGTGCACTCTCAATTATAACAGAGTCTCCTTCAGTCCACATCAACCGTGGAGCTAACAAAAGGGGAGTAAGTCCACACTAAACTGTAGAGAATCAGCAATTAGATGTTAGCATGGAGATGGTCAATAAGATATTCCAGGTGAAACACTCACTTGAGGAACTGATCAAATCCACTCTAAACGACTGGCTTCTTTCTTTACTGTGTGAGAACTCAGGGAAGTTTTTAATCATTATGACACAGGTGCTTTAAATGGTGGGGGGTCTTTCTGGAACAGTTGAGAGAACACTAGACTGTCTGTTAGAGGGAGACATGATCTAGTCCCTGAGAAAAGCCCTTACCCTCCGCTAACCTAAGTGTCCTCCTCCGTTGGAGAAGGAGGGATAGGCATGACACTAAATGGTTCCCAAGGTGTCCTGCAGCCCTGAAATATTACCACACTGTATTAGTTTCCTAGGGCTGTTGTAACAAAGTAGCACAGAGCGAGCGGCTGAAACAATAGAAACATTTTTTCTCAGTTCTGAAGGCAAGAAATCTGAAGGGAACGTGTGGGCAGGGTTGGTTCCTTCTGGAACCTTCTGTTCCAGGTCTACCTCCTTGTAGATGGCCATCTTCTCCCTTTGTCTTCACATTGTCTCTCCTTTGTACATGTCTGTGTCCAAATGTCCACCTCTTATAAGGTCATATTGGATTAGGGCCCACCTTAATCACCTCATTTTAATTTAATTACTTCTTTAGAGAGGCTATTTCCAAATAAAGTCACATCTTAGGTGCCAGGGGTTAAGGCTTCAATATATGAATTTTTTTGGCAGGGGAACACACACAATTCAGCCCATAACACATAGTGATTATGACATGCTACTAATAATAGCATCAGGGAAGACCTAACTATTTAGATGGAAAGCTTTCAAACTTCCTCCAGGACTCTTAAGGTCTTCAGGATATTTACTGAAGTTAAGCAGGACAAAAATTCTTTTTCATGCACTGGTTGCCTGTTGAGATTGGCTTTGGTCATCACAAATGCGTGTCCCCCTGGTCAACCACACTGACGGCTTCTTAACACATCTCTTCCACGTAGGTAGGGACAGAGACACTGGCCAGTGGGTTTTCTTCTCATAACAATTGGTAGTGGAAGCACTGGTCAACTTTATTTCTATTTTACACTTTTCTAGAATAGTCCAATTAAGGTATTTTCAGCACAAAGAAACTACAAGTCTGAAAGAAGGTGTAGGCAATGACCTATGTCATTCAGTCTTCTCTAGGTTCAGTATTTCTGAAACAAAATGTGGACTTAGTAACATGGACAGAAATGTCTTGGGTGACTGTTAAAAACCAGCATATAAAAATGGCTGTTCAGTGTTTTATAAACGTGTTTTATATAAATGTTAATGATTTGCAACCTTTGTTTGTTTTCCACCTGGTTGGCTGCTCAGCCAAGAGAAGCGGCATGATTAATTAGCCCATGGTTTATTTTGTGACCCCATTAGGATTGCATGTTCCTTCTTCCTCGCATGACAGCCCCCCCCCCCCGTTTGTACAACGCAGGTCAAGCACCTGGCTGAAATGGAGGGTACTTACGCATTGAAGCGTGCCCGGACCACCACCCGGCAGAAGTTTCTAAACCTGTGCTCCCGTCCAACGATGAATAGTGGCTTGTCGAAGTAGGGGTGATTCTCTCTCAGCTCCTCCTCCTGCACTTTCCTGGAAGGGGAAATTCACATACAGGAAGACTGAAGGAAAGGCGGACATCCCAGAATGAGAGCCCAGAAAGACCGCAGCACCCCAAACCTTTTCATTTCCGCTTGTTCCTTCTTTTCCTGGATCATCTTGATTTCACTGTCTTCTCTTTGTGCGTTTCTATATCTCACTGTATTGGAATGCTAGAAATACAAAGGGGGCACATCAAAATGGAAGATTTTTTTTGAAGGCCGAGAAAGAACATTTTTAGAAAAGCTGAAATAAATATCTTTATTTATTAATTTAAAATATTAAATAAGTATCTTTGTCTTCATGTATATACTTTTAATAACACCAGTCATCTTAGCAAGGGTATTTTTTCCTTCTAAAGGCTATCTTCATTCAATAAAAATATTTTGGGGGGATCTATTATGAGCCAGGCATTGTTGTAGTGCTGAGGGTATGTCAAAAAAGCAAAAAGAAAGGATAAAATCCAGCTCTTGTAGGGCTCAGGATCTAGTCGAGAGACAGATAAAACGTGAATGACAATACAGGAGGGTGTGAGATATTTAGTGTTATGGTAAACAAACAAAGGGGACAGAGAGTGCTAGAAGGCTCCACGTTTGACTGGTCACATCAGGCCTCAATAAGAAGCTATTAGTTGAGGGAAGACGGAGAAGGGTCTACAGGCCACTGGACATCTGAAGAAATGTGCTTTTCCAGAGGAGGGGTGGGTCCTCATGCGCAGGGAACAGCTGTGTGTCATGGAACAGCCAAGTTGCCCAGTGGGTTCAGTCAAGAGGACAAGCCCCAGGGTAGGAGATGCTGAGGTCAGAGGGGTGGGAGGGGCCCCGGTCATGCAGGACCCCAGCTCTGGTTCTCACTCCCTGGGACATGGACAGCTGTTGCTCAAATAACCTGATAGATATTGCCATAAGAATTCCTTAGATTTCATTGTCTATATCTTCTATCATTTGAAATAAGTGAGACAGATGAAACTCTCCATTTTTAATTGCTTCTGTTACAGAGGAAAAAGACAGCAGGAGTTATTTCTTAGGAAATTAGCAGAGTCTCATCACCTCTTGCTATGGAGAAGGTAGCAGATGGGTTTTCATTATATGTCTGTGCAATAAATAGAATAAAAAATCTCTGAAGAAGAATTAAGGCTCTGGAATTGAGACTATTCAGGTAGGACCTTTTGTTGTGTATATTTAGACATATACTTTCAAAACCATGTTCTAATTTGGCTCCTTCAACTACATATTTCTAGTGAATTACACTGAAGGAAAGTGCTTTGAACTAGGGTTGCCTCTCTGAATTTTCTCCTCTAAGTTTTCTCCATACAACGTGCCTGGCCCCCCAAGGTATGCATCCATAGGCCATATGTTGGATCTGATCCCAATTCCATGTAAACAATATGGCAGATCATACCAGACAGAGTTCCAGCTTAAAACTCATGGTGCTGACAGATGTGCACACCAGTCAGAACCTTGCAAAATGCGTGATGATGGTATCAGGTGTTCTCATCACCAACTTCTTCCATTGTCAATTGTGCCTGGAACACTTAGGAGAATCTACTCGAAGGTAACAGTTTCTACAAACTGAAAGCAGTTGGATTATTCTGGAAACTCCAGAAACTGAAGAAATGAGAGGTGAGGGGTGAAAAAGACAGATGAGACCCCCTAAATTCTAAGGTTTGCTACCTTTCTCTTGTTAGAACTCCTTTCTCCAATGCTATCCTTGGCTCTGAGTATTCAGGACTCTGTTTTCTCAGCCAATTTAGCTGGACTCAACTTAAGACCTGTATTTTATTTTATTTTATTTTTTTTAAGATTTTATTTATTCATTTGACACAGGCAGAGAGACATCACAAGCAGGCAGAGAGGCAGGCAGAGAGAGAGGAGGAAGCAGGCTCCCTGCGGAGCAGAGAGCCCGATGTGGGACTCGATCCCAGGACCCTGAGATCATGACCTGAGCCGAAGGCAGAGGCTTTAATCCACTGAGCCACCCAGGCGCCCAAGACCTGTATTTTAATGAGGGTGTCACCAATGGTAATTATTTAATCTGTACTTTGCAATTGTCTTAGAAATCTCAGCATGATAAAGCTGATGGTGAGTCTAACTCAGCGGTTAGACTTCTTTCTCTGTGGGTTTTCCTAGGTTTTTATGTGGCTTATTTCTTCTCTTCGTTCGGGTCTCTGGTCTAATACAGAGGTGCGAACACTGATCATTGTCTCGAACATTCCCTGCCCCCAAATCTCCGCCTTTGATTTCTTTTACATCATTTTACTTTTCTTTATAATGCAGAGCAAAACTGTCAGAGCAATGAAGGTACGATGGAAAATAAGTTAAAAAAAAAACACTTCCAGAAATGATTATATGTTTATTTCCTTGCTTAGTCTTTGTCATTTTTATTAGGATTTAAGGCAGAGCTTTTGTCTTGTATCCCCACTGCTTCTCCTCACTTAGAACAGGGTCTTGCACATAATAAACACTTGGTAAAATATATTTTTTTGAGTCAGTTAATAAATCAACGAATGACCTAGAATCTAAAAGCAAAGAAATTCTTGGGAACTATTATGCAGTCTTCGAAAGAAAAATCCTTCTAGAAATAAGATTTTATTTCCTAGTAGGTAAGGCCCTGAAGTTATAGATACTGGGTCTAGATTCCAGAATATTTGGAAATTTTAGTAAAAGTTAGAGTTAATGATACAAATCAATTCTATAACATGCTTTAAATATCTTTAATGTCAGTCAAAAGCAAGCGACACACCACTTTTGTGTTGCTATCTTAATAAAGACATGTTTTGTGGGAAGTCTGGATTTTTGAACAGTTAATGGTCACTCTTTTGTACTAGCCTTTCAATTTACTTCCTGAGTTTGATTCCCTCTGACATAAATTCTTACAGAGACAGGACAGTGTGATAGAAGGACCCAGGCATTGGAATGTTCTAAACAGTAATTTAAATGCATTTTCATAATCATGCTTCCCAAATCCAAAGCATTGCTGAGAACTTACATCTTGAGTCAGGGTTTCAAGAGATTTCCCCCTGCTGATCCTCTGGCTATTGGATCCGTGTCTCAGTGACCTAAAACAACCACAACCAACTGGTCAATACATCCAAGACCAAATTTTGACTTTTGAGCCATGACTATTGTAAGAACAAAATAAAGTAACTTTTCTGATGCCGTCACAAATGCTTATTATTTCTTTTTGTAGCGAAAGCTTTCGTTTATTCAAATACCTTTGAACCCATCTAGCAAATTGCAGAATTTTTCCTTCTGATGTTAAAAGTAAGAATCTGGCCATCACCAAGGAAAAGGTTTTTGAAAGATTTTTTTTTTTTTTGACTCTTTGAATCTGATTGTGAGTTTCGTTATTGTTGCCATCAGTAAATAGAACAAAGTTCTGCTCGCATGCCCGTCTGCCAACCGGGGCAGTGCACAGAGACCATTTCCTGCAAAACTCCTTTCCTTGGTTTTTCGGCAGCTTTGTCTCCTGGTGTATTTACCTGCGCTCTTGGCGGATATGATGCTGCACACTGAGAATTGACCTTTCTTTTGCTGGCTGCCCCTCAAACGATCCGCTCAGCATGCGCTGTCGAGTGCAAGCTCTAGGAAAAAAAAAAAAAAAAAGGAGCCCGAGATAAATGCATGATCTGTACACTTGGGATGAATAATACATAACTGCTCATTACTCTTATTATTTTTAAGGAAACACCAATGATAAGGCAAAACACAGCAAATGACAAATGACCATGAAGGAAAATGGGCTTGAGGCTCAGTGTAAGAACACTCACAAAGCAGAGCCGTCACAGCTACATGGCCGGGCTGGAAAATAAACAGAAAGCTCCCGTTCGCCATGACCCACCCCCTCCCACCCCCAGGGGAGAGCTCCCATCAGGACCCGCAAGCAGGAAAGCCAGCCTCACCATGGGTAGGCATGATGTTGGTTTTGAACTTAGACAAGGGGGTCCCTAAGAATAGCCCTTTGGGAAAGGATTTGTCCATCCAGGCCTCTGGGATGATAGAGTATGTTCTAAGGAGATCTTACAGAGCTCCAGGGAGATAGAAAAGCATAAAACTAGAGGCAAAAGTGACTGGTAGAGAGAAGTAATGAAAGCTGAGATTCATACCCAAGAAACACGTGTCTAAAGCCTGTGGCTTACAGGTAACCAGTTACCTCTTTCTTTGTAACCACGAAATTCCAAAGACTTTTTAAACGTGCCCCCTTGAAAGCATACCTGGGCTGGTATACTTTCAGATTTGCTACTGAGGCAAGATAATTGGGTGACTCAACACCTGGGGTGTGAATGATTGGAAGAGAAAACAAAATTTCTCTTCCAGAAAGCTCCCTCCAACTGGAAACGACAGCAATTCCCTTGACATAGTAGTCAAGTGGAGAGAAAATAATACAGAGACTCAGAGATCTGTGTCCCCGAGGCGACACTGTCATGGACTAGGTGAGTGACCTCTGGGCTCAGTTTTCTGATTGGTAAAGTGAGGAAAAGACCCTGATCTCAAAGAAAACTCACAGACTTAAAATACAAGGGTTTTATGAAATGCCAATCTTATGATGCCGTGTTTGTTCAACGCCCGAACACGTGACTTTTGTCATTGCTTTATGTGACACTTTCATACTTATGTTTCCTAAATGCATTTCTAGATTGGCTTTGAATAGATTATTACCACCTGTCTCAGAGTCAAGATCTTCAAGAAAGAGACCCATATCTGTTTAGCATAGTTGGAAGCAGCTCTTACAATCTCACGTGTATATCAAGTAGTTAAAAATGCTTTTGATGCCAATGAAGATAATCACAGCAAATACCTATGAAAATCATGCAAATTCAATGAATGTAAATGCATTTCAGGAAGCCATCCTCCCCACATCACTCTTCTTAGTTTAATAAGCACCACGGAGCATTTCGAGATAAAATCCAAAGTCAAAATTTTGTGAAGCACCTAGGATTTATGGCAGTGAGAGATAAGAGAATGGGCTTCTTTCCCGGACTAGGACGATGTCCCACAGGAAGATGCATTTACAAGTTAGGCTGAGTTTACAAAGCTTTAGCACGATCTCACACGATGTACACACACTAAGAATTGTTCTTCGGACCAAGGGCTACACATGATGAAGCATGGGGTGAAGATCTATTTGGAGAGAAGTGTTATCTCGGCACAAATCTACAGATTCCTGCCACTGTGTAAACGTCAAGACTTAACCTTTAGCCACTGTCTCAGGAAACTTCATTTTTTGTCATAAGAGTTCCCCCACCCTCAAAGTAGCTGAGCCCTCAGGGCTTACTTACAAAACACACTGCAACTTGAGGACAGTGTATCTGCTCGAGTTGGCCATCCCTGCTCTGCTTGAAATGCAAGAACGACCCTGGCTGCGAGCTGCCTGTGATAGAGGACTGCTGGTACTTGCCCGACAGCCCAGTCTGAGCCTGCCCGGGCGCTCTCGCTGGGGAGCAGTTAGGACCGCATCTGTGGACTCCAGAAGCGCATGGGTGTCCCAGCACCCAGGGGAAGTTAACACACCCACGCTCCCTGGGATGCCTCTGTGGAGCCCGCTGATGGAACAAGACAGAAAGCTCTCCACGGTGGGTGGCGGAGCAGATGTTATTGGGAAGACTCCACATCCTACGGCATCTCTTCCAGCCCCTCTACTGACAACAGGGCTCAAGAGTGGTGAGAGAGCAGCCCTCCTTTCCTCTTTGGCTCAAGACCAGCCCTTTCTTTCCCGCTGGCGGCTGAAGAATTCAGAACATAACAGTAAAATGGGCTGGAGTTTCAGCTTTGCTGTGACATGTGAATCTTTGTTCTCTGGGTGAGAAGGTCAGGGTGACGGGAGGAGGGCTGGCTTTTAGCTCTACCCTGCAATCAGAAATCACCTTGGTGGTTTCCATTTCCTCACTGAGGGGACCCTGCCAGAGCCTTGTGTTCTCTGAGCAGAGGCTGCTTACCCACCACCTCTTCTCCTGGAACTGCAAAGGTCTCCATGTAACCTGAGCAGAGTGAAATCAGGCAGATGCAGCCCTCTTCCCTTGGTGTTCTGAGGGCCCCTTTGATACTTCGGGCTCAGTGTAACTGTCTCTGAGCCCCTGTTCCAGCCCCTCACCCCTGGACTGCCCCACATCTGCATCAAGACAAAGGTGAACAACTGTCTCCATCTTCATTGGGCAGCTCAACTCTTGTTGGGTCTCTTAGACCAAATGCTCTGATATCTCACTCTTTCCTTTGAGTGTCTAGTAGTTTCTGAAGTAGGTTTCTGAAGTAGTACCATTCTTTGGTAAATGCTAGAGCTTCTTAGTGGAAAACTAGGGGCTACATTCATCTAGTAAATTTCTAAATAAACACTTGGGTGAGGGCAATTTGCAGGGGTCAGGGTGAGTGGGGGGCACATGATGGGCAGTTCATTTGAAGGCTCCTGAAGGCTTTTTTTCTCTACTAGGGACAGTGGTAGATCTTAGTAAAATCAAAACTCAAAATTCTGTCCTAGGTTCTCCATCCATTATAGTTAAAACCCAGCTCTTTATCTACAATAGTTTTCCCACAGAAACAACAGGTAATAGTACAGAAGAAACAACTCCTCTACAGATACATAAATCTGTCTAGAAGAAAATATATGGGAGGGGCACCTGGGTGGCTCAGTCATTAAGCGTCTGCTGAGGTCATGATCCCAGGGCTCTGGGATTGAGCCCCGCATCGGGCTCCCTGCTCAGCAGGAAGCCTACTTCTCTCTCTCCAACTCCCCCTGCTTGTGTTCCCTCTCTCACTGTCTCTCTTTCTGTTAAATAAAAAAATAAGATCTTCAAAAGAAAAGAAAAGGAAAGAAAGAAAGAAAGAAAGAAAGAAAGAAAGAAAGAAAGAAAGAGAAAACATATGGGAAACATCTAATTACATTATACTAGCTGCCAAAAATGGGTTTCCTATGGACGAAGGGAGGAACTCGGATGGAAGGACATAAATCTGCGGTAGGAGGGGGGATGCACGGAGCAAAGGAAAGAAACTGCACAATACTTCCGCCCTGAGGACACCTGGACATTGAAGCAGGTATAGAAAGAAGGCCATATTAGAATGCTTCTGCAGGAATAAGACACCCTTGTACATATGAGCCACTGTCACATTCTTTGATGACGTAAAAATAGTTCGCTATTTGGGAAAATAACAGGCTTGGTAGAAATTTTTTTTAACAATTTTATTTATTTGACAGAGAGAAACACAGCAAGAGAGGAACACAAGCAGGGGGAGTGAGAGAGGAAGAAGCAAGCTGCCCGCTGAGCAGGGAGCTGGAGGCAGGGCTCGATCCAGGGACTCCGGGACCATGACCTGAGCCAAAGGCAGACACTTAAGGACTGAGCCACCCGGGCGCCCCCAAAATTCTCCACTTCATTCTTGCTCGACTGGATTCCACTAAGAGGTTATACATTTTCTAACACAAGGTGCTAAGGTTCACATGAAAGTATGGTAAGTGTTTGCTTTATTATTTTCAAAGGAAATATGGTTGTATTATACACAAGCATATACTGTAAGCCAAACTGGAAACTACCAAACAGTATTTCTGACATGAGTAATAGAATTACAAACTTTGACATAAATGGGTTCTGAGAAGTAACAGAAAGTGAAAAATGAATATTCACCCACATGAAAGCTCAGGAAGATGTTTTATGGCCCAAGTTCCCGCAGCACATTATTAACCAAAGTTGCTGAATGCTTATGGCATTTTGTCATCATTGGTCACCTCCCTCATTAAATGGCGAGCTCTTCAGGGACCCTCTGAGCGCTCATCCTCGCGTTCCCAGGAGGGGCGGTTGCTGCTGCTCTACCAGCCAGAGCGATGGAGAGGAGGAGGGAGTGCGAGCAGAGCGGTGGAGACAGAAGGAGCACGGACGGGAGGCTGAGGGAGGTGTGGGGTTGCATCTAGAACTTGCTAGTCTCAACATTCAAATAGCACATTAAGTTAGTACTTTCACACCCAGAAGCATAACTCACACTCAAAGTTCTACCTTTGACACGACGCCTAAGGGAGAAGTCGACTTGAGAACACAGGAGGGTTAGAGCCGTGTAGTTCCAATGTTGGCTTTTGGGGTCCTGGCACCTCGGGTGGGGGATGGGCACTCCCTGAGCCTCTGCATCCAACCGAGAACACTGCCACCTTTTCCTCCAACTTCACAGGGAGTTGGGGGATCAGCTATGATTATGAATGTGCCAGTCTTCAGAAACACTGACACTTCATTTATATTTTAGCTGCTATTATTTACTTTTCCATCTTGTTCCATGTCATGGTTGGTATTAAAACATTCTACAGAGGGTGGAGGACAGAAGAGGGAGTGTGACAGAGGGTCATATTGGAAGGTAAGTCTTCTCTGCTCTGACCCTGATCAGCAGCAATATATGCTATGGACTAGAACTGAGCCTCTTCACCTGTCTCCATGTACCTGCCCTCAATGAACGTGCTGTGTTATTATCACCAGCAAAGTGATCTCTGAAATGAAGACCGGCAATGTCACCATGCAGGTGTCTCTCAGATGGCCCCCAACGATCCCGCTTCCTGGTTTTCATGCCCTGGTGTTACCCAAGAATGTGGGAGGACTTAGTGACTTGCTCTTAACAAATATAAGGCAGCTGGGAAGGGACAGTTCACAAAAGACATGCATTTCATCTTCCCCATTGTCCCTTGCCCCATCACTTGCTGGCTCTGCCAAAGCAGGCTGTCATGTCTTCCCAGGTCATGGTTGGTAGTAAGCCATTCCACGGTTGGTGCAAGGGTTGGACTTCTACCCTCTGCAGAATGGAGAGACCCACTTCTTGAGGAACAAGGATGGCCTTCTGCTAACAGTGCATGAGGAACGAATGGAAGGATTAATCTAACTGCTTATGGGGAACTAAATCTTATTAAGAATAGGTGAGCAAGGAAGGGGCTTCCTCTCGAGCAAGTCAAAATGCCTGTAGCCTAGTGAGAGACCGGCTAAGCTACACCCCAGTTCCTGACTGAGACTTGAGGATGAATCTCCATAGTTTCAATCACCATGCTTTGGAGTAACTTGTTACACAGCAACTGGTAACTAATACAGTTATCATCACTATTGCTCACTTACTACTTCACCTTGTACATAGTAGGTGCTCCATAAATATTTATGAAATGAATGAACCTTGAAATTATGTGAAGAGCCAATATTTTAACATCTCTTTCGATCGCTTCATGTGTATGAAGCAAGGAAATAATCACAAACAGACAGCATGTGCTTGAAATATGCTTTGTAAAGGGGAAGTTAATCTTAATTTTATTAATTAATAAGAAATGGGCTGCACACCCAGAAGAGATGAAATCCTGAGACAGGAATAAAAAAAAATGAGACACTACTTCTTGCAAGTAGAAAATTTATAAATCTTTATGTATTCCCTATGTGAAGCTATTAAGGGAAACCTGCAAGTCAATATGAAACAGCTGAATTCATTTAAATTTCTTAAGAGGGGCGTCTGATCGGTCACTGGGATCATGGTCTCCATATATGGTGTCTTATATGAAATCTACAAGCTCGCTGAAATAGTAAGGAGTCTGAGACTTTTATAACTTTCCCAATAGAAGTGAGACGTACATGCCATTCAAGTTACTCAGTGATATACCTCAGAAGGAAAAGAATTTGAATATTCAATTAAGTTACATTTTACCACTTTAAACCTTTTTACTAGAATTTAGATGCTTTTTGGTCTCATCTCACCTGAAGATAAAAGAAATACATTTTCAGGATGAAAACATTCATTTATTTGCTGCTCAGAGAATAAATAATACTGAAAACACACACCACGAACTTCAAGCGGGGTCTGGTTCTTCTTAGGGGATGGGCTGTAGAGTAAGGGCAAGTTTCTTAGAAACTCCATCTAGTGGTTTAATACAAAAAATTCCTCTTCCTGTCTTCTGGTGCTGGGAGGCACAAGGCTTCAAGTGTCTGGTGAAAAATAATGAAGTCTTGTGTCTTGTCTGAGTGAGGAAATTCTCCATTATGCAGGCATATGTAATCCCTTTATTCCTGCTCCCTGGAGGAGAATTACAGTGAGGCATTTTCCTTTTCCCAGTTGGGGTTAATGTTATGCCCTCTCTACCTTTGAAAGTAAAACAAGACTAGGACCCCTGATGATGATTCAAATGTGGGAATATTCTTCAGCAAACACACATTCCCAGTTGCAAAAATATTACCCCTGGTTTCTTGCCAAGCCTTTGAAAAAAACATATGAAAGATTGATTCCTCCCCCCCACCCCGCATTGCCTTTGTGCTGTGGAATTTCAATTGCCCCTTATATGACAGCTATATATATAATCTTTTATGGAGGTTGAGGGAAGAGAATCATGTCTTAAGAAATTGTCTCTATTTTTCTTGACATTCCTCCATCTAAAATATTTTAAAATTGGCCCAAAGATTATGGTTATAAGAGAGATCTTTGGAGCTTTATTAGCTTTTAAACACCACTAGTTGTTTATAGAAATAGTAGCAGGGGGTCCTCAGTTTCTTTCTTCTCTCTCTCCATATCTTCTTTCTTAATGTTCCAGAACAAGGGTGTGGGAAAAGCCTGTACATTCTGTAATGAAAGAGAGAGGCCTATGAGTTTTCAAATTATTTTCATTCGTTATAGAAAAGTTAGATCGCACGAAACCATCTGGTATTAAACGTAATTACCATCTAAAGGAACTGCAATTTAATTTTGCAGAGCGTTAAATTTGAGGGATTTTACTCAGATCTTGAGCTCTATAAGGTTTCACATTGCAGAGTATTCTCAAATGTTGGTCCATTTGTAATCACATTACAGCAGGAAAATAGTCCTTTGGTGGTAATTACGTAAAACTATGGCTATAGAACAGGGTAAGAGAATGGGTAATGAGTATTTCCTGGAAAGGGCTCTTACCTGACTCCAGGAGAGTGACAATGAAATCTTCCAAAGGGGAGACAGCCGCAGATGCTAATAGGTGAGCTCCTCTTTAATGGCCTCTTGCTGAGATGAGGAAAAAGCTGCATTTTTATCGTAGTGAATACCCTACTCCTTTGTGAATCAACCCAGTTCTGAGTAAATGGATATGGCTCTTTAGTATTAAGTGACATCTGATTTGTTCTTTCCAATCTTGTGTTATTCATAAAAATGTTGTCATATGTATACAGGTAAATTACAGAGGCAACCAGAACCCCACTGTAGACTGAAACATAAAGGAAGCCTTATTGTCTTATCATAAGTACGTGTGATAAATAAAAAAGAAAATCAGCTCATGGGAAATCCCTGCCTTTAGGGCATCTATTAGAACTCCGGAAATAGCTGTCTGAAATCCCACAAATCCCCTTGAATTGTGTTGTATACCTGAAATTAATGTAATGCTATGTGTCAATTACATCTCAATAAAAAAAATTAAGAAAAGCTCAAGGAAAGAAAAGTTGGTTTTAAAAAAGCCAAAAAGTATTATTTTGCTAAAATTAATTAAGTTATATTTTGCCTCTTTGAAATTTTCACTTTTTATATTTTATACAAATGCTTATGCCCACAGATCTTATGTCCTTATTGCTCTCTGAATACACTTAATTTCCACATACTTACTTAGTCTCTGTTTCTCCAAACTGTCTTTCACTTAATCTACAAGAGTTTTTAAATATCAGGAATAAGAGAAACCAACAGCTAGGCGGCCTTAATAGAATCACAGATAAATATTTATGATAATATCCAATATTTCATATATATTTGATTAATATTTAATGTTTTGATGGTAATATATTCAATATTAATAATCAGCATTCAATATATGAGCATTTATAAATACATCATACATGTTAATAAATATCTTTACTAAAGCAAATGTTAATAATTTAATATTTTATTAATAGTGAGTATATTCATCCCCAGTACTCCGTTTTTTGAAGACTTCGGGTTATTCTTGCCAAATGTTTGTTATAAAAAGTTGCTGCTATGTCAGGAGGCTGACCCAAACCCAGCTTTAGGGGTACCTGCTTCCTCTCATCCCAAGTGTCTTTCTGGTCCTGGCCCCCCTCCCCTCTCTTCTCCTCCCTCCCCTCCTGCAGCTGGAGCTCATTCTGACCCGAAGGTCTGTGAGAGGCTGCAAGGCACTCAGGCCCTCCCAGCACTGCCAAGTGCATCTTGCTAGTCATGGCCAGAATGTGGAGCTGCAAAGAACTCACTTGCTAGGCTCCACGATGAAACAGGAATTTAAGAAGGAGAGCTTATCAAATAGAAAGCAGCACCCGGGGTAAGGCGCTAGCGCTTCGTATTATTAAGCTCCCCTCGATTTCCTGTAATTGGTCCTGCTTCAGAGAACTGGAAGCTGTGGGTCTAGACAGGAGAGAGAATGGAATAAGAATGAAGAGGCTGCTTGTCCTTTCTTCAAATGCTAGTCCTTGTCCTAGAGCTAATGATGTGCTTGGGAGCAGGTGGCCTCTTAGAGGACATCCCGGAGATTTAATTTCAATGCTTTCCTCTAGAAAACTCCATGATCTCCTCAGTCTCTGCACTATCAGGCTCATGTGTCTTCTAGAAGAGTGTGACCGAGATGCTTATGTTCTAGAGAAGAGTCCAAGAGTCAGTTCATCTGTCCTGGGGCCTGGAGAGGCAGAGCTGGGAGCACAGGGGCCTGGAAGAGGCCACGGGACAGAAACAAACACTTGCATCCAGCCCACAGCCCACAGAAAAGCACTCATCCTCACTCATCCTCAACCACTCAAAGGTCACAGAGTCCAAAGTCAAGGGCACACCGAGGTTCCAGGTAGGCAGTCACAACCCATGCAGAAGATAATGCCATGCTCATCTCGCACACAGTCGCTGTCCCTCTGCGGGCAGTGCTCCTAATGGCAGGTGGAGATTCTCTTCCAACTGGTTCCTGGGCCGTGATCACCAGCGCCTCCTACCCAGTGATCTTGTCTTGCTCTCAGTCACTCTTCCACCTGCCCAATCAATCAGGCTCCCCTTCACCAATCTCTGAGACCATGACCTCACCTCTCTCTTGGCTGGTTGTTTTTGCAATGTGCTGGTGGTCTCGGCCCGTTGAACTAGGTCTCCTAATTCTGGGATAGGACCATCTTTTACCCCTGCCCCATTCAAGCAGAAAGAAGAATGTCCTAGGTGCACTTCACGCATTTCAAAGATCACGAGTTCCATTCCCAGGACTTTCAGCCAGCTATCAGTGATGCCAACCATGGTTGATGAATCTGTGTTATTAGTTTGGGAGTCTATCCATGAAATGATCTGATGATACCTTATGTTAGCAAGACTAGCGAAGTGGAGGAGCCAGAATGCTAACCCAGATGGGCTACTGAGCCACTAAGTGCCCAATTCACGCTGCTCATTTACTCCTCTGAGGCTGTTTCTAGCCCCCCTCATAAGGTGCAGAGACTGAGACTTCCCAAGGACTTAACCACTACTCAGACGATTCAAAGCCAAGCACGGGTGACTGCAGAGCCTGTCCTTTTCCCATTTTTACCATAGTAACACAGCAAACTCTATAGGACTCTCTGGACCTGAACAGGAATGAGGGGACCTTTGTAGGTCAGTGTCAAGAAGGCCACACAATTTTAGATGTGAGCTTTCCCAAGCTGGCTTATCCAACAGGGTCTGGGGTTTGGGTTGCAACAAATATCCAGCAAAAGATCTTCCATGAAGACACTTCTATTACTCCAAGATAACTCAAGGCTGGTTCCTCTCTACCATGGGAAGTCTTATGGAGGGTGTGGAGTGAGAGGGGAGAGACTGGGGGGAGTTATGATTCTAAAGATTTAAGTCGCCCCAAACAGCAAGGATGCCAGTAGTCTACAAAGCACCTTTGCATAAATTGGGAAAAGCGATGTGGTCCCATGACAGGGGCCATTACCTGGCAAGGAGGGTGCACCTTCACAGGTACAGTGGGGGCTGATTTCAGCCCGATTTCCCCTGGACTTGGTAATTTCATATGTTGCATAGCCTATCTGTGTACCCTGGGAAGCAGCCACAAGTATAGGAAACACAATGGACTCAGTGGTTGTCAATACAGGGGATGAGAACGAGGTATTTTCTATAATGTAAAAGCAAAGAGTCAGAGTTAATACATGGATTTTGGAGTTACACAGACCAGGGTTTGATTCCTGGTTCCCTGGCTCCCCTGACTTGCCAGACAGGGTGACTTTAGGCAAGTCGCCTAAGCTTCCTGAGCCTTAATTTCTTCATCTTTAACACAGAGCTAATACTCTTCATCTTTCAGGGTTTGCTATGATGCCCTGGTGAGACAGCTCTTATAAAGGAGAACAGCATTTAGCACAAAGTCACTTTCTAGTAAACAGGAGAACTGAGCTGCCTAAGTTGTTGGGGACACAAAAATATGGCTATTTGGGAAATCAGGTTGTAGTTGATATCGATGTGATACCCAAGATCATTTCTATGGTATGTGACCTTGGGAGAAAGTCTTGACCCAGTATAGGACTTGGTTTTGTCCTGTATAACATGAGGGTAATAATAGTGTTTTCCTGCCTGGCTGTGTTGTACACACTGATGGAGACAACACGCTAAGACCTTGACATTGTGTCTTCACAAATACTCATCTTTCATTCTTTTCTCATCTCTGTTTTCCTACTCCTCTCCATCTTCATGTTGGAAAGGCATTTTCATGGCACAATGGACACAAGTTTAAGGTAGAAAACACTTGATTTTATGAAACATTTTAGGTAAATGATTTTAACCATGAAAGTCTCTCAGTCAGGGAGTCATGACTATGCTTTGTATGAATTTTCCTGTCACAAGTGTATTCAGAGATCTGAGGTATTATTGAAGGCCCCGCCACCTAACTAGTGTCATAAATATGTCCTCAGGGCAAACATGAGCTCCTTGACAGAATAAGCTATGTGTCCATTATTTTGGAAAATGCCAGGCACACAGAAAATTTTAGAGTGAGCCCTTTCTTTTCAGGAAGAAAATCCAGCTAATGCCATTTAAAAATCTACATCTTAATAAAAATATTATGATTTTATTTATATTTAAGTAGTATTAAATTGTATTCCTAGTCAATAAAAATGATTCTCTTAGAGAAAAACTAACCCTCGTGTCATTAATTATATTTAATTTTTTTGGTAGTAAGTAGCATTCAACTAACAACTATTCCTTAGACTTTATTATTTTTTTTAAGATTATATTTATCTGAGAGAGAGAGAGAGAGAGAGAGAGAGAGAGAGAGAAAGAGACAGAGAGAGAGGGAAAGCACAGAGGGAGGAGGGAGAGTGAGAGGGAGAGGCAGGCTCCCAGCTGAGCAGAGAGCCCAACATGGGGCTCAATCCCAGAGCCCTGAGATCATGACCTGAGCTCAAAGCAGATCCTTAACTGACTAAGCTACCCAGGTGCCCCACGACTATTCCTTAGACTTTAAAATTATTAATAGCAGTTCTCTGCAAGGAAAATTTTGTCAAAGATCCAAATATCAGAATGCAAATACTGTACTAGAACAATCATTCAAAAAGGCTGTAAGGATACTGCGTAACTAGTGAGGTACTGATAGCCAGGGATGGAATTTTCTAAAGTAATATAAAATGCTTAATTATTTTGTTTTTTACATTTTTCTGTGCATTCAGTCTACGCAGGAATGATCACGCATTTGTGCTCAATTTCAGGGCTCTGAAGGGGAGAAATCTCAGTAGAGGCCGCGATGCTGTGGAAGGACCCTGCTATTTGTTTTGATTTCTCCTGATACAGTGAAAAGGTCATTGCTTTCTGAAGGAAGCCTCCTTTAGTGGAGCTGAACGGTACAGGCAAAGTCAAAATGAGGGTGAATTTAACAGCAACCTTGGATTTTACAGTTTAGATGGTGGAACACCCTCCTTCTTACAGCCCTTTCCAGATCAGTCCTGGAAAAAACAATAGGGTCGCCCCTTGGCTCCATGTGAATCGCCCGCAGGCAAGCACGTGACCGCATGGAGTTCTGTCAGAATGTACCACTTCCGTTTCTATCAGGAGTTCCCGAATCTATGGAGAAGTTCATTTCTATTTCTCAGAGCATGGATTAATTTTAAGAAAATACTTCCTAGAGGAACAGAGATGAACAAATTAGAGGATGCTTAGGTATAGAACTCATTGGTGACTCCAGTGATTCAAACACCTCTGACTCTAGGCCCCTTTGTCTCTGACTTTTCTCTTTGTCGGCTCGAATTTCCTCTTCATCGGAAAGTCATACAGCATAGTCTTTTCTGGAATAGCGTGGATCCTGTTTCAAATGGAAATGTGGCTCCCCTGAGCACTGAGACTCCTGGCAGCCTGCAGCTTAATGATCAGGACTAAGAACTCAGGTCTCTCCATCAATAGGCTTTGCTATTCATTCCAGGAAATTCCTATCCAAGAATTTAAGGCTGTGAACCAGTAAGTATTTTAGCTTCAGGAAGTTTCTGAAAACCCATTCATCTAAATTATAGAGTCATGAACCAGCCCCTGCCTCTAGATAATTTATCAAACCAATCACCTAAGAATAGTGGGAACTCAGACCAAGACCCTGCCCTGCTCTGTCCATCAATCCCAACCATGTTTTTTTTAATGCTGTTTCTAAAAATCCTGCAATTTATTTTTAAAGGTAGTTCATGGAGATGGTTAAAACTTCAGAAGACAAAATAGAATAGATTTCTGGAGTGAAGATGACATGAGAAAGTTATCCCACATCAGGAAGGAAAGGGGAAAGGAGAGGAACATTGGAACAACATTGACAACTGTGCAGCCAGAGCAGGTAGAAAGAACACTGTGGGCACCTAGAGGCCAAAGGATGTCCCGTCTACTGGGCCCCCACCCCCAGCGACACCCCCCAGAACAGTAATGGTTACCTGTCCATAACAGGTATTTGCTACCTGAGTATCCTGGAGAGTCCTAAACTCTTTTTTTTTTTAATTGAAGTATAATTGACATACAACACTGTATTAGCTTCAGGTATGTGGCATAATGATTCGATGTTTGTATACATTGTGAAATGATCTAAACTCTTACATCAAGAATTTTGGCCGATCTCAATCACTAAAAACACTTAAACCTAAACCCAGAACTTTACCCATATCCACTCCTGACCTATCCCTTGTGAGACATTATTAAGGTCCTGAGGTTGTGGTATCCATCACTATAATAAGTATTAAATTTCACTTTGATTAGTCAACAGATCGTTCAAACAGCCAATTGGGGCTGTCTACACTGCAAAGGCAGGAAAGTGAGTTGTTTAAGGTTAGAAAAGAGCAGAACCAGATGCCAGTCCCAGCCTTCTGACACCAAGTCTGGTAGTTTAGCTTATGTGAGAACTAGGGGGACCCTGAGGATCACCTCCTTAAATTCTCAGAAAACTGGGGATTTAAATAATTTACCTGTTTACACAGCCAGGTCTCTACATACCTTAGATAAGGGATTTGTTTTGCATTATTTCCTCAAATATTTGTTATTTTTAAAAAAGTTATTTCTAAGACACAAATATTTCATAACATCCTCCTTACATCCCATTGGATCTCAAGTTTATGTGACTTCTCTCCATCTGCACCCACATCAGGACACACGCCCACCTGTGATGTATTTGCTCAGATGATTCAGCCAAGGTGTTCCTTCCTAATGAGACCTTCCTAGAATGCGTTCCTGCCTGCCTGGGAGAGCCTCTGTGATGAAACTAAGGACAGTAATGCTATGAAAATAAAAGACTCAGGAAAATCACAAGAGACAGAGCACTGAAACAAGTTTCCACTTGATTTCCTTTCTTCCGTATCAAGGCAGTCCCATCCATGAAGACATGGAACCTACACCTCCTTATCTTAAAATTCTCTCCTTCTTTCAAAACCTCCCTTTCAAAACATGAATGGTCATGGGAGAGGCCATTTTTTCCCCAGTTTCACTGAGGGATAGCTGACAAATAATGTTGTATAGATATAAGGTGTACAACATGATTTGAGGTGTGTATATATACTTTTTAAAAAAATGTATTTTATTTTTTAGAGAGAGAAAAAGAGAGAGAGCCCAAGATGGAGGGGCAGAGGGAGAGGGAGGGAGAGAACTCAAGACTCCCTGCTGAGGGCAGAGCCTGACGCAGGGGCTCCATCTCATGAGCCCGAGATCATGACCCAAGCCGAAACCATGAGTTAGCCACTTAATCAACTGAGCCACCCAGGTGCCCCTGATGTGTGTATCTATTGTGAAATGATTACCACAATGACGACAGCAAACACATTCATCATTTTCCATAATTGTGATTTTTTGTGTGTGTGGTGAGAACATTTATGATCCACTCTCTTAACAATTTTCCAACATACAATACAATATTAACTAGAGTCACCAGGCTACACATTAGCTCCCTGAATTTATTCAGCTTAAAACTAGAAATATGTACCCTTTGATCACCATCTTCCCATCTGCCCCATCCCCCAGGGCCTGGCAATCCCCAATCCACTCTGTTTCTATGAGTTTAATGTTTTAGATTCCACATGTAATTGACATCATACAGAACCTATCTTTCTACCTCTAACTTAGCCAGGGATGCTGTAGTTTAATGAACAAAGAGAACATTCTGAGGAGAAAAGAGCTAAATGGCTTTTCTAAAGATTAAATTTGTATTCTTAAAAAAAATCTTAATTTTTTTTTCTAATTGTAGCCTTTTATTTCCTGAGATTGACTGGGTAACAGCCCCAGCACCCCCAGGGAGATCCTTCTCATTTTGTGGTGTTCTGGGCTGTCATAAAATGCTAATGGCTCTGGGTGTCCCAAAATTACACAATTACTGGACAAGCCTGAAGGTGTCCCTATTCCCTGATGACCTTAAAAATTTGGCTCAAGGGGTAACCTAGAGGACAGTAGGAGAAGGAAAGTAAATGGGAAGTAGGGTAATCCAGGGAGAGAAACAAAACAACAGAGACTTTGGACACAGAAACAAACTGAGGGACTTGGAGGAAGGGGGGTGGGGGGATGGGAGAGCCTGGTGGTGGGTACCGAGGGCACCTATTGCATGGAGCACTGGGTGTGGGGCATGGGGAATGAATCTTGGAACACTGGAAAAAAATTTGGCTCAGGTGCTCCCACAAGTTTATTTTTCTCTCTCTCTTTTTTAAAATTTTCTCTTTAAAGCCACTTCTGTATATCTAAAAATCAACAACTAAATTTCTCCCTCCGATGTTAGTTAGCAGTAAAGGATGTGATTTCTAGTATTATCGCATCTGTGCTTCAATATGACTTTGAGAAAACACTGGAGAGTATTATCCATCTAAGCCATTCACTTGTATGACTTTGGGCACCATGAAGTCAGCCTTCAGGGTCAAGTTGATGAGCCAAATCTGTGAGAAAAAGTCTGACTTTATTTATTTTTATTTTTTTATTTTTTTAAGATTTTATTTATTTGACAGAGAGAAACACAGCCAGAGAGGGAACACAAGCAGGGGGAGTAAGAGAGGGAGAAGCAGGCTTCCCGCCGAGCAGGGAGCCCAATGTGGGACTTGATCTCAGGTCTCCGGGATCATGACCTGAACAAAAGGCAATCACTCAACCAACTGAGCCACCCAGGCGCCCCTGACTTTATTTTTCAAATCATATAACATGTTAACACACACCCTTGAGACATACACATTGTTCCTAAGGCCTATCTATCCCTGAGGTAGATGAATTCTTGGAGGGGGTTTTCCAAAAACTTGTCACCTGGATAGACTATAAGACAATCAGATGCTGCCCAGTGGGATGCCCCTTCTGGAGAAAGCTATGAGGGAACTAGTCCCTGTGTTTGACAACCCCAACCAATATGCCATAGTTTCACCTTCCTCATGTGTGAATGAGAGTCTCACCTTTCTTTTGTAAACTAGGAGCAGGTGAATAAGAAAAGGATAGTGGGAAGGAGAATTGGAAGACCAAACTTAAGTAAGAGTTCATCCGGAATCAAGGTTCTGCAAGTGGCGTCCTCTAACTATCCCTGTCTGCCTGTGTTCTGAAACTGTCTGGGAACTCTCAGGGCACGTTCAGGACAGTAGTTATTCTGGGGAGGCGAGTAATGTCATTTTGGTCCCTAATTTGGCAGGCAGACTCTGAGTACAGGTCAGAGTGGTACACTCCCCTCATGGATCATTGTGGATTGGAGGCTGAATTCTCTTCCCTGTGGGTATGACTGAGGGGCTGGACCCATACATGGTCTATCTTGTGTGAATAGGGGAGAGTGTCTTCAAGACACTAAGGATTGATGCTGCCAGGAATTTGTCTAGTATAGTAGTTGCAGCCTGATAAGACCCTGGAGTATGAGAGTGTTCAAAGCTGGCCCCGTGATGTTACGTGATGGCAACTGGATGGAGCCAGCTGGAAGCCAACTGAAATTGGGACACAGGTTGTTACAAATTTGCTGAGAAGTTTTCCTTTCTCTATTTCAACCAGACCTCTTAGATTTATCTTATCATACTTTATGGTGATAATATACAAGCCCCAGAAATGTTTCTTCTCTTCTTGTAGAAGATAACTCTGATGCATTCTTGTATCTATGTGTGAACTGTCGGCCAATAAAAGAGTGAATACACAAAATACTGTCTTGACTACTCAGGATCATTTTTGGCGTACACATTTCAGGCACTGTTATAAACTCAGAATAGTTTCTCCAGCCATATGCCTTAACCTGATTTCCTCATTCCAGTTACCCAGGCTATAGTGATACATGCTCTGGCAAAAACTCTTTAATGACTACTCCTGGAAGAGAGTTAGAGTAGAAGAAAGTCTAACTCCTTCCCCTTGGTACAAGTTGGAGGGGGCTTTTCAGTATAAATTCATCCACTCACCTTGTCAGCCATTCTCCTTCCAGCACCCCCCCCAATATTTAGTTGTATGATTAAACATGTCTGTGTAATAAGTCTGCCAATAAATTATATTCCAAATGTTCACACATTTTTATAAAGATCATGTTACTTCATATTATGACACAGTCTTCTAAAATTCTCTCAAGTAGCTAGCTTGATGTTCCCTTCTGATATTTAAAAAAATTAGGTTTAAGAAAGTAGCATTAAAATCACATTGTTTTCATAGGCTTTTGATTCTTACAGACCTTAAACACATTTATTCTTAATAGATTAATAAATCATAATTACTTCTAAAAAGCTTACACTTTTATCATTTTCCCCTTTATGATTTGTCCTTTAGATTTCATAAAAGACATAAAACATGGAAGAATAAACATAAGTTATTTTCATCTTTTTGTAAATGATTATACTTACAATTTATGTGTTAAGTGCATGAAAAGAAAAGAAACGCACAACTGAGCTAAGAAAATAATTACTTTTCTAGGAAAGATATTAAGGATGTATTTGACATTATTTATAAGTATACGGTTACCTAAATCTACTTTATAGTGGAAAGTGTATATTGATACTTAGAAAACGAGCTCATTAAAAAGAAAGAGATCTTCTTTGCTTAATATAATCCCACTTATGTTTCAATATGTATCAGTGTTTAATGGTGTTACCTTAAGATTTTAGTGACTGCAGTCTCCTTTTCTAGAAGATTCCTTGCCCTGATGCTGAAAACAGACTTGCGAAGCTGAAAAATTATAAGGGTAACTTTAGTTTGGGAATGAAAAGGGTTAATATACTGACAAATATTTATGTACATTAAATAGATAACACTCTTAAATCATTAAACATGAATTTTTTTCCACTAAAGCATCATTATATAATTGATTTTTTAAAAAATATTTATTTATTTAGAGAGAGAGCACAAGCAGGAGGGGCAGGGAGAGGGAGAGAAGATCTCAAGCAGATTCCACGCTGGGTGTGGAGCCCAACACAGGGCTCAGTCTCGGGACCCCAAGGTCATCATCAGAGCCAAAACCAAGAGTCTGATGCTCAACCAAATGCGCCACTGAGCCGCTCGGATTCTATCATTTGATTTTATCTTCTATTTTTACTTTTATGTGGGCAGAAATGCAAACAAGCTTGTGGGGCCACACTTCACAGCTATAATGTCTTAATCTGAATAGGCTTTTCAGTGTCCAGAGAATTTCACATTAAGACAAATACCAGACTCTTTCTTGCCAGTGTCCAATAAAATGTTCTCTAATCCATTTTACCTGTTCAGGTTCTTGGCCTGGGACCCGATACTAATCTGAATGATGAGTTCATAGACTTGTTTTGCTTACAGGCATGGAGACAAATGAGATGAGCTTTCAAGGATGCTTCCTAGTTGGTGATGATGAAATTATTCCAGGGAAAAACACTAAGAAAAACAAACTCCTGGAAGCTGCTTACCAACCCAAAGATTCTCCAAACCTAGGTCTGTCCTGTTTCATAGTTGCAGGATCAGAGGGCTGACAGGTGTAGAGAGAACTCAAGTGGGCAAGGGCAGGGCAGAGAAAGAACAGGGAAGCATCCCTTCCATAGAAAATTCATCGTAACAAATGACTAGAAAGTGTAACTCCAGTAGTCAGACCAAAGGTAATATTTGGACAACCCACCTGCCCACCTTGATCATTAGATTAGGTTAGATTTACTAAGCACTTAGTGGGCTATTGGTGGCTATTCGATATATGGGCTAGCCAGGAATCAGAATTCTTGCTTACCAGAATTGAAAAGCCTAGTTACAAAGGCAGGACTATGACTTATCACATTACCAGTAAAAAGTAGACAGTAAAGCGCTGGATGATCATGTCCGGTAGAAACAATGAGAAGGCTATTAAGACTCTGGGTAGGGGAAATACGCATGTCTGAAATAGTCAGCCAAGATGTCATTGAAGGAGAAGTTGCACTGACTTGAAAAATGGTTAAGATTTCCATAGCAAAGGGGGATGTGTGCAAGGAGCTGTAGCTGGAATGCATGGGGCAAAGTCATGCGAGGCAGACTGTCTGCGTAAGTGCTGAGCTGGGGGGAGCAAACAGTGCAAGGCATACTGGGTTTCAAACAGATTTAAGGGAGGAAAAAATAACCAGGAGATAGAACCACTCTGTATTCAGTAAAAACAGACCATCCAGTTTCTTTTTGCCTTTTTTAAAAAAAGATTTTACTTATTTATTTGACAGAGAGAAACACAGCCAGAGAGGGAACACAAGCAGGGGGAGTGAGAGAGGGAGAAGCAGGCTTCCTACCGAGCAGGGAGCCCGATGTGGGGCTTGATCCCAGGACTCCAGGATCGTGACCTGAGCTGAAGGCAGGCGCTTAACCACCCAGGCGCCCCATCTAGTTTCTTTTGAATGAGTTGGTGACGTCAGGTGCAAAGTCACAGAGCTAGCTCCACTCTACAAACAAACCTATAAAGAAATGTGGTACTGCCACCTGTGTCCACCTGGCCACAGCTGGAGAGGAAGTGGTGGGCACACACTGGTCTTTTCAGTCACACATGACAACCTAGAGAGCACTAGAACCAGCAATATAATTTTCATATTTCACAGCAGGTCTGCAATTGAGGAGAAGATCACTGGGCTCACTGGCAATTTCCCTCATATGAGGAAAGATAGCACTCTGATATTTTCTCAATCATGAAAACTGAATTGGTTTCATTATTCACCAGAACTCTTGGAAGAATAAATTCATGTGTAAACAAGGAGCTAAGAGTGGCATTCTTCCAGAAATTATATTTTCAGGGTAGTGCAAGAAATGTTGTTTACCATGATGTATCATGAAACTTTCTTAAGTCTCCTTCCCTTCCCTGAAGAGGTGACTTTGGGCATTAATTTAACCTCCTAGAGCTCACAGCCTATCTCCCAAGGAATGTTATCTAAAGTTATTTTCAGAGACCGAAGACTCCTCAGGAGGATCCCCTCATGGTGGTGGTTTTGCCCTTTGATACCTAAGCACGCACACAGTCATGGGAGAAGCCCAGGCCATGGGGGCCCCGAGACAGCAGGTTTTTGGAGAGGACCCCACTACTCTTATTTCATATTTGGAGGACACGGACATGCCTGAGTCATCTTTCCCTTGGCGTGAGGCGTGAGGCGTGAGGTGTGAGGTGATGGTCTGAATTCAGCCACTCATCTCTTGCCCGGTAACTGAACGGCTGACACCGAACACAGTGTTCTTCATGTTAGAAAAACCTCTGCAGAAACTGCAAATAAATAAATATTATTATACTGATTCCCAAATTTTTATTTCTGGGCTGCCTATGATTGCTGAAGCTGCTGGCTCTCCTTTGTTCTAAACTTGAACTGGCTAAAATAATTAATAATTAATCTGTAGAAGGAAGTACTTGAGGACTGTTTTTTGTAACAATGGAAGTAGACAAAAAATAAATACTGTAATAGATAAACTTCAGAATCAGGCTCAGGATTCATTGATTGATTTTCTTTAAGTAAGTGCCACACCAACATGTGGCTGGAACTCAGGACCCCAAGATCAAGAGTGATGTGCTCAACCCACTGAGCCAGCCAGCCAGCTCCAACTTTAGGATGTCTATCATCTATCTATATCTATGCATATTTGATAGCCTAGATATGTATTTAGGCAGTTATATATTTTAAATGTTCTTTTTTTCCCTAGTAAATAAAGGAGGCCTATAGTGATTGCCTACTGTCACTTCAGTTTTTCTTATTTCTGCGGAGGACGGGGTCTGCTAGTCCCAAGTCCTCAGAGCTACGCTGCTCTGCAGTGCCCTCTTCTGGGTCCAAGAGATACTGACAGTCACCTAAAATGATCAAAACAAGGAACAGAGAAATCAGTTTTGGGATAAGTAATTTTAGATCTGAAGTTTTCAATTATGGCTATGGAAGGTGTCAGTAATTGTTTCTTCTGGATATAAACATGTCAGACATGTGGGACTTAAAAGGAGGGGTATGGGCGATGTCCCAGGGAATTCGCACAGAAAAATAAATGCTAGCTGAAAAAGCCTTTTTGGTGGTTTTATTTTGTTTCTAAACCTAATACACCCAACTTCAGAAGACAGCCATTCTCTGGTTGAATGAATGATCAAAAAATAAATGTAAGTGTTCAAGCAATACAGAGATGATATTTTTTGTCTAAAAATTTTAACTAAAAGATGTTTCTAGAACCATGCACTTTAACGTGAAATTTGGGAGGTTTAAATTTATAGCTCTTTGTGGTCGAATTTGGAGCTAAAGGACACAGCAATGGATGAATCTCTCTGATTTTCTGGCAATTTCTTTAACATCTTTTAATTCATAGGTACTCCCATTTCCCCTCATCGTTGAAGGACCTGGGCCATGTGACCTGTAGTTTCCGGGAGTCTGGACTTTCCCAAGTTCACATTCATGGCACAGCTCACATGTTCCCCTGTCTCCTGCACCTCCTGAAGATTGCAGCTGGCCCCAAGTCTCATTAGGCTTTCATCGCAAGGCACATATGTCAGGTTGTTCCTCTATTTGTGAATGTCAATAGTATTGATTTTCTTGCCTAGATCATTGGTTCACCCAGTGTGTAAAATTGCCAATTCTTTCTCATTTATCCGTCGGAATACTTGCATAATAAAAGACTTCCTTTCAGGTACTATTTGGTTACCCAGTGTACAATTTGTATGGAAAGGTAGGGTAAATGTTGATTCTTTTATCTTTACTTATTCATTTTTATTTAAATAATTGATTTTCTATGGTCCTGTGAAGGTGCCCAATTACTAATTTAAAAATGTCATTATGAACTCAAGGGCTTAAATATATTTGTTTTTAATCCATTTACAATCATTACCCTCATGTTAGGTCACAGAATCCCAACTGTGCTCATTGGGAGTTTTTTCAAGATGGCCCATGGATTTTTTTTGCCCTGATCCTAGTAGTCTTTGCCCACATTTCCTTGTTGTTAGGTATGGCAAGATATCCGAAGCTCATCTTCTATATGCTTCCTATTCTTTATCAACAATTTTCTCCTAAAAGTCCTAGTATATTTACTGAGAAATGGGTTTCAAGAACATAATTTAGATGTCAGTGATACTGTTACTGAGTTGGTCACTGTTCTGAGGACTTTGCCTGAGTTTATTCTGATATTTTCAATCTAGATTCAAGACACAGGGTCTTTCCCTCATCTCTTCTGTATGCTCTTCTGTGCTTCTTCTGTATCGACATCCTCCCTCTCTTGATTTTGAAGTACATAGAGAATGACACACATTAGACTATCTGATAATGACTTATTTTTATTTCACATTTCATGGAAAGTAGTTGTAGAGTTATAGTACCTATTCTAACACAATACAGTTAATGGATATTTTAAAAGTATTTCAATATATTCTCCCCATTTTCCTCTTATTTATACACTTGCACTATACTCATATTAGCAGAGCAAATAGCTACTACATATTTTTCTCTTCATTTTAATCTTCATGTAGTCAGAGTTAGTCATCCACTGTTTAAGAATGTTTACCACCTGTTCTTATGTCAACATCGTTGCATCATTTTTGGAAGTCACTGTGGTTGTCTGAAGCGTGTGTTCTAGTAGTTTGCTCAGGAAAGGCTCATGGGCACAGCATTACTTACATTTACATTATTTACATTCCTATGCCTTAATAGCACTTGCTTTTCTTTTTGCCCTTTAAATTTGAGTCCATGTATTCTATATATGTAACTCTAACTTCTTCTGACATAGAACATTCTTTTTTTTTTTTTTTTTAAGGTGAGTCATAGGAAGAATCTTTGCTAAAAACCACAAAGCATCAACTCCAGTCATTGTGAGAAGAAAGGTTTACATGGCTGGAAGAACCACAGTGACATAAAACGTTCTTGCTGAAAAGTCCGATGGTAATCTAATGCTCTTTCCTTTATACATCATTTGTTCATTTTAAGCTGGATACCTATTTGTCTTATTATATACATATTACATATATATGTATATATAATATATTTAATATTATTATTATTTGGTTTCAAGTTTTTCTTTAAATTCCAGTTAACATATAGCATAATATTGATTTCAGGAGTAGGAATTCTACTTCTGATGAATCACTATTCATCACTTACATGTAACACCCAGTGCTCAACACAGTGCCCTCCTGAATACCCATCACCTAGCCCCCACCCACCCTCCTCCAGCAACCCTCAGTTTGTTCTCTGTAGTTAAGAGTGATACCTTTTAAATATATATACTTTATATATATCTGTGTAGTAAAACACACACACACACAGATTTAAGATCCTGTGATTTGTCTGGAATATATCTTATTTTTTGGCCGTCTGTGATTAATATTTCAGTTACATGGTGTGTCCTTTCAGTATGAAGCTTCAAATCTTATATTTCAGAAAATTTTGATGCTTATTCCATGCTGCTGCTTTGGTTTTCTTCTTTCAGGACCCCTATAATGTAGATGTTGGACCTTCTTTGACCTTCTTTAATTTGTCATTTTCCTTCAAATCATTTTCATCTCTTCATTTATTTTTGATTTTTAAAAATTTTCTCTTCTTCACTTCCTAGTTTTCTTTAGGCATCATCTAATGCATGTGATCACTTCATGTTCCTTCCAGCTTAGTCTTCATTGGTTTCGTTTATACAGCTGGTCCTTGAGCAATGCAGGGGTTAGGAGCACTGATACCCCATTTAGTTGAAAATACACGTATAGCTTTTGACCACCCCCCCCAAAAAAACTTAACTACTAATAGCCTCCCACTGACTGGATGCATTACTGATAACACAGCCAATTAACACATTTTGTGCCCTATGTATTCTACTCTATATTTTTACAACAAAGTATGTTAGAGAAAAGAAAATGTTACTAAGAAAATCATAGGGAAGAGAAAATACATTTATAATACTGTATTGCATTTATCAAAAAATCTGCATATAGGTGGATGCAGACAGTTCAAACTCATGTTGTTCAAGAGTCAACTGTACTTCTTTCCTGAGTTCTAGCACATTACATATGAATTCTTATGTTTGTTGCTAGTCTAGTCTTACATAACCTGTATGTATTATATATACATATATATGTATGCGTGGTATGTATACTCCTTATTCTTTTTTCCTTACAACTTCAGTAGGGAATTTGACTTTGATAAATTTCTGCTGCTCATTTTTATGCACAATTCATTTTCCTGAGTGGTTTAGTGTTTTCTTTTAGCTTTAGAGCTGCTTCTTCCGTTGTTTTGACACTGTGATCCATATGGCAGCCTTCTTTCTGAGATTTCCTGGCTCTGTTGTGGACAACAGACAGCACCAATTTGATCTGGATCTGTTTTTCCCTTCATCATTCTTGTCACTGGCTTGTTCAGTTTTGAGTCCACTCCTGGATGTTTTTCTTCAGTGTGGATGGAGCTGGGTAGGTGTTTTTCTGGTCTCAAAGACATTACATGCCCTGTAACTCACCGTGGCTTCTTTCCCACAGGCACCCATACTATGTTTTATACCCAAGTACATATGTTGAAACCCTAGCCCCCCCCAAAAGTGAAGATACAAGGAGGTGGGGTCACTGGAAGGTAACCAGGTTTAAAGGAGGTCATGAAGCTAGACCCTCTATGATGGCACTTGTGCCCTCATAAGAAGAGGAAGAGACCAGAGTCCATCCTCTTTCTGCCATATGAACATGCAATGGGAAGGCATCCATCCGTGAACCAGGAAGAAGAGCCAGACACCAAATCTTGCCAGCCCCTCCATCTGAGACCTCAGAACTCTGAGACATAAACGCTATTGTTCAAGTCACCCAGCGTGTGGTATTTGTCATAGCAACCTAACAGACGAAGTCACCATGCAAATCATGTGGTTTTTGTTTTGTTTGCAACTGCTTTTTGACTTGTGGTTTGTGAATTACCTGATTTTGTTGTGAGTGTTGTCTATGGATTTTGTCTATGGATTATCTGGTACTCGGTTTATTTTCATGTGGGAATTCAGGGAGGTTAAAAAACTATGCCAATGCCTCTGTCATTATTGCAGAGGACTCCTTGAGTATTTGAATTTTGATTTTATCATTTTTATTTGTCCTTTAAAAGAACAAAATTTTAGCTTTACTGATGTTACTTATTGCTTCTTCCCCCCCCATTGCTTAATATCTACCCTTATCTTTTTTTTTCTTTCTGCTGTCTTCATGTTTTCTTGATTAGTCTTTTTATAAATTCTTGAGTTAAATATCTGGATGATTGTCAGCCTTTATTCCCTTACTAAATATGCACTCAAGGCAATATTTTTTCCTCTAAACATGCTCTTAGCTACTTCTCACAGGTTTGATCTACATGGTGGTTATTAGTTTTCAGGTCTAGAAACTTTTTATTTCCATGCAGTTTCTTCTATGCTCCCTAAATTATTTATGATTTTTAAATTTTGAGATGTGTTGCTGTTCTTGTGGTTATTAGTTTTTTAATTTTATTAAAATTTGGTCAAAAATGTCTTCTCTAGGATACTAATCTGGTTTGTGTTTAGAATTCCTTTGTGTGCATAAGTGGCCAGTTCTTGTAGATCATTTCTATGTTCCTCAATTCAGAACATGCGTTCTCTAGTCGCTGAATGAAGGCTGGTCAATTGTGTATTTCAAATCTTCTAAATCTTTACTAATTTTCTTGGCTCTTTGATCATGGTAAACTGAGTTTTCAAATTAACCTTCATAGGTAGGTGCTATTATATCTTTTTTTACAAGTGAAAAATATGACATTCATAGAAATTATGCTGTTTTGGTCCTCCACATTGTAAATTGAAGAATTACAATTAGAAGTCTTGTTTGTACAGATGCAGTGCTCAAATCTTGTTGCTAAACATGATGCATACATAAAATGTCCTAAGCTCAACAGTATTTTCTAAAAAAAGTATTTTCCAAACTATACTGTGATATAATGTTTGCTTGACTTTAAAGATTTAGTTTCTATATAAAACTTGTTCTTATCTCAAATCCTAATGCAAAAGCTAAACTAGCCATGTTTTTCCTTTGTTCTATGTATGCATACCTGATTTTCAGAATAATGACCCTGAAGCATTAAAGGAGAGCAATAACTTTTCTAACCTATTAATGCTACTATGATAAGAGTATTATATTTTATGTCTACTGATTCTTTGAAATCTGGGATCCATCACCACTTTCAATTAAGCAGAATATTAATTCAATTTATTCATCAGCCTGCAAGTCAGCCTAGAGTTATCAGGGAATAAATACTAATCTCCTCTGGGATGCTGCAGTGCTAGTCTGAAGAGCCATGGTTTCACTCAGATAACCTCCTTCAAAATGAAGATATTTGTATTTACTTGCGGCAAAAAACCATTCTAAGTATTTGACTAACTTTTTCTGATTTGGAGTTGTTAACAATATATTTCTGTTTGTAACTGAGAAGTTTGAGAGCCATATTTTTCTTTTTTCATTTTGAAAATATAACAGGTTGATAATAAATGGAAACACATTTATAGAAACATATGACCATAAAGCCCAAAACCATGGTCCAATGAACAGGGCTTGATGAATGTCAGTTCTGCTAGAAAAGTGTAGTATAATTATTGTAATTAGCTGCTTTATTGAATAAGTCTCCCACATAAAATGTTGTAATTGGAAATAAGCAATTACTTAAAATTACATAGGTTGAAGGTGGTAGGTACGTCATTCAAGTGTATTTTAATTTTTCATGCACCTGTGAACTGAAAACTAATCCCAAAGTGCATATGACAGATTATGTGTATAACAGGATGTTTCTATAAAATAAGCCTTTTATAAAATTGACATTATGCTTGGAAAGAAAGAATTTTAAAAGGTGATTAGTGTAGGTGGCAACAAAATTAAAATGTTCATGTTACAATGTATACAAAGGTGAATATTATTATAATAGCATGTTTTGAAGCTTTGAAATATGTCTTAGAATGTGAATTTTGTGAAAAGGGAATTTTAGATGATGGGTTGAGATTTTTGATCTTCTCATTTCAACATTATAAATTCTGAACCCTGAAAAAACACCAGGCCTAAAAGTTAAAAAATCTAAAAAAACTACTATAAATAGTATGTACACACACACACACACACACACACACACACAAACACACACACAGTTTTCTTTGTACTCTAGGGTACCTCATATGTGTTGATCATTGCTCCGTATGTGAAACATCTTTTATTTTTCTATGAATTTCACTAGATCGTAAGCGCCATATAAGGATGGTACATTCTTTGTCCACCACATTATCATCCATTGTCCAGTACTCCTTGTAATTTGTTCTTGAAATATACTTAAAGAGCAAATACACTGCTTAACATTAAAGATAACTCTTCCCTGTTCCACCTTTTTTTTCCTTATGCAGTGAATCCTTGAAATAACAAATATGAATTAGGTAAAAATTACAAAGGAGGCCTATTCATTTTGAAAGGTATCAATTCACTCAATAGATAGGGAACTCTTGTGAACCTCGAGGCTAAATGATTGGAAACTTAAGTGGCTTGACTTTCCAATGTTTGAATTGCATGGCGATACTTTGGTCGCTCAAGCTTGTGGCATCGGAGATTTGGCCAAATCTCCAACAACTTACACATCAGTTAGGCTAGTATAATGATACTGAGAATGCAAAAGGTGAGGGAGAAGCAGTGTCTTCCCAGACGCCTATGCTCCTTATCCAGTCCTCACTGCTGAGAAGCTGTAATATATGCCGTAATATATACCTGGCTTATAACTTCCTGCTTACAGCGCACATAAACAGAAAGACAAAGACTGAAAACCTACAGAGATTAAAAAAAAAAAAAAGGTGAGTGGATTTATGATTCTAGGAGAAAGTGCCAGATACTTTTAATCATGCAATTGTTTGTATATTTAAAATCCAAGGAACTCAGATAATACAAGGGAGCAGTGCTTGCTCTCCAATTATGATTCGGTTGTATTTGGACTTCAGATTCAAACAACAAGAACACCAGCCCCAGCAAAACTGTGACACACTGAGGCTGGTAATGCACTTAATGGAAAGTAACACTTAGGAATCCAACTGGACTCCAGAGAGAAGAATGTTGAAAAAGGTAGAGCAACATGTAAATTTCACAGATAAGATTAGCTGCAAGCTCAGAGCTCTGACACCTGTTTTGGAGACAGCCCTGAAAACTTGTGGTTAAAAGCCTTCCCTATTACCTACAGAAGATCTCGATCCTAAGACACATTTGTTTTTGACCTTCAGTAAGGATGGACACTTGAGGAATGCAAGCAAATTACTGATAAACCTAAACCCAAAGTGAGTGCACAACCAAATATGCAAATTCCTCCTCTCTCGTTAGTTGAAAGCAGCAGAATGTGTTTATTACAGGGACTTCTGGACACTGTTCGCATACAAAGGACCTCAAAAAAAAAATTTCAAATGGAAAAACGTGCACTCGAACTCAGCTGTATTTGGATCTGAGCTCAAAAACATCCTGCAAAGATCAACAAAAATGTAAGAAAAAGTTTTCATTTATATTTTGTATCTTTTTGTTTCCATTATTGGGAGTGAATCAATTATCCATGAATGCATTTTTTAAGCAAGAGAGAGAAGTATGTAGGATTTTCCCATTTGGGCTGATGAACCCCACTTCTGCCCTCCCCTGGACCACGCCCTTTGTAACTCCCCGGTGAGGTGGTGGTGTCATGTCATCTCCCACTCTTCTCCTACAGATACGTCTTGAATGGCACTGCAGAGATGCTAAGCTATTATTTTAGAAAAAAATTTTGGAAGAGCAAAAGCCCTAAAGATGAAAATAGGCTGTTCTCCCTCTCTTTTTTTTGGTTAGTAAACTACCCTGGAAATTACAGATCAGTAACTTACTATGTACAGAGTTACTGGAACAACTCATCAAACACTGTATAATTATAGAAAAATACAAAATGCCGTCTGGCAATCAACAAGGCTTTGTAAAGAGTAAATCTTTCCAGAGCAATTTAATTTACTTCTTGAGAGTCTAAGACACTATATGGGCAATGGGGGTGGTCACTGAAATATCATGAAAAGCAAACTAAAACCAACAAACCCAGATTCGTGAACAAGAAGAAAATAAATGGGCAATTAATATACTGTGCTTAACTAGACTAATACAACCAAAGGTTAATTTGTTTAAGGAAAAGTCCTTGTCTGGAATGATGAATGGTAAGTCTATTTGCTTATGAATTCATGGTGTGGTTTAGTATCAGTAACCTTTCTTATCTGGTATTAGACTCATGTAACGTACACTTTGTCAGTGCAATGCTAAGCATTTAACATGTATTATTTCATCCTCATAACAAACCCCCCAAATAAGAATTTTCTCTACTTTATAGATGAGGATTGGAACCTACATCACTTATCACTACGGTCATAATCACTCTTCCGCTCTGCTTCTCAGGACGAACCCTTATGTCAAGCATCTTCTGCATCCTGCTCTTTTCTGCCTGCTTCCCTCTCCACCTGGAGCACCTTCCTCCTGCATGCTCAAGCTTCCTGCTCCTGTAAGGAGGAGTGGAGGGTGTGCTAGCTCAGGTTCCTGTAACACTTTTTACTTCCATGCATTTACACGTTTCTTCCCATTAGACTAAATGCTTCTAAAGAAAACTGCTCACATTTCATTCACTGTTGAATTCCCATGGCCCCAAAGAGTGTTGGCTGAATAACAGGTGTTCCATTTGCTGAACGACTGAGTGAGCATGAAGACTTACGGAAATGAAAAGGATAAAGAAAACATAGTAATTACTTGTGTCGCTTTCCTCATTTTGTATGTGTTAGCTGATAATGGTTAAGGGTTGCTATGGAAATTGCTATATGCTCAGCAGAGAGGAGGCAGGTGAGAGACAGAACAGACATTGCCTTCCCATCAGGGAAATACTCTCTGTTCTTTACTATATGATTTCTGGAACTATACTAGGAAGTGCACGGGCACAAGGGGGTGGCTGGGACAGACCTCATCCGTCTGTCTCAGGCTGATGTGACTGAGGGGTTTCCTCATATTCTCCAGACACTGTGAGGTTCTGCTCCCTGACATGGCACTGCAGCCAAGACAGCAGGGCAGAAAGATGCGGGAGCTCAGCTACAGGGCAGTGAGAGTCCCTGCATCCGGCCACGGCAGGGGCCAGGAAACCCTGACTTCACTGTGATGATTCACTGGGGAGGACTCACTGGGCTGCTTCCATTACCAGGTTACTGGAAAAGCAAGTTCACATCTCGATTTGCTAGCAAACACTCTATTTAAGTAACCCAGAGTTTAATTTCAATAATGTGGACCAAAAAGTGAGTAGAAAACTGTTGTCTTTTGCTTGAAAGCTAGGAAAACTCCTCTCAAGAAATGTGAGTTGTCCTTTAATCAGGAGGAGAGGAAACCCCTGGTTAGTGCGCAGGCTGATGCCTCACGTGGGGGAAGTGGGAGGAGAGAGCCCCCGGGGAATTAGCCCTGGGAATGACTGTTTCTGTGGAATCAGAAAGGGTTTCCTGGCCTTTTCCTTTAGGATCTGGAACAATAACACAAAGATTTTATGTCTTTGCTTGCTCGTTGTCTTTTTTTTAATGTGAAGAACAGGTATTTTAAACAACGGGATAAAGATCATCAGAGTATTTTTAAGAACATGGTGTCTGCAAAGTAAGCGTGCCATGGAATTACTCAGGGTTGTTCAAAACCAGGGTAATGACAGGGAGAAAATCCTGCCGTCAAGGCGCCTTCACGTTTCCTGCATCGCTTACTCAAAAACATCCCCACCTTTCATTGTCAGTTGTTTTTATTATTTTTACTTTTTTTTTATGCCTTTACTTAGAATCTTCAGATTCCTGGACACTCAGTGTTTTCCTTGACGAGAGGAAAGTGATTCCCTCTAGTGTAGGGGGAGTCAGAAGTTTCTCCTTACAGGTAATCATGAAAGGAAACATTTTACTCTAGTATTCCTCTTTTTCATTCATGGGAATCACTGAGAAGCCAGCCCTTCATTTACTTTTTACTTCTTACTACTCTTTGATGAAAACAGCCTCATGTTACATTGTATGGTGCCGGGGGAGTTTCTTCACATCGAGTGAGAAACCTTGCCATCCACTTGACACAGCGAGGCATTTCCAAAGTCAGCTGGGGGGCTGTCGCAGAAATTTCCAAGTGCTCGCTGAAAATATTTTATCAGTGGAGCTAAGAGAGGTATGGTCTCTGTCCAGGATTTTTGTTGTGTGTTTCTGTAATTTTATGTGGCTTTAGGGTTTCTCAATAAAAATAAAAAAGGCCTGGCATATTCTAAAATTTAAAGTACCAGACTGCTTCCTCTTTGATTTCAGCTCCCCTTATGTATCCTCATGCTGAAATCCGTTAAGTGGGTTCTCTGTTTTGGGGTTCCTGGCTGGTGGCCCTCAACAAAGACAATAGGTTCCAAGTGTTTATGAAGAATGCCAGGAGCTGATGGCAGCTGAGACTGGAAAGACTGGTACTTGAGAGGGGTGAAGGTGAGTTTCTCAGAGGTCTAAATAAAGCCAAAAATTTAGAAGGAATGGTAGCACAGAACAAATCTTCTTCCTGCTGCCTCACCAGGGTAGTGGCTCCTGAGATGAAGAGAAAATATGTTCTCTACATTGCACCTTCCCAACTGGAGCATGGACCCAGAGAATGAAGCTCATGGGGGGGGGGGATAAATGACATTAGACCAACTGTAGGTTTCCTATACATGAGCAAGGAGGCCTTGCATGGGATGAAGGATAACCTAAACACCACTGATCATTCTCATGTAAGACCACATACAGTGTGCGGGAATCAGCCCACCTTATAGCTTTGGGACTGCCTTCAGTCTTAGAAAATTCTAGTGTCTTTCAAGAAGCTGAGTGATGGAGAAACCATAGAAGAGCAGTGGCTTTGCTAGTTCTTTAGATTTTAGGAGATTATGAGAAAGGCTTAATTCTGAGATTACAGAATAAAACCATAATTGTTATCTTCCTTTCAGTTAGTTAAAAAGAACCATCAAATGAGAAGGTAAGAAGTAGCCACAAAAATATAAGGGCATTAAGGCAATCAGAAATGGCATTTTAAGTTCTCTGTGACCTAACCCAGGGATTGCTGGGAAAGGGATGGTGGCGGGCACCCAGAGGGGTGCATAGAATGTGCCAGATCCTCCTCAGACTACCCTCCAACCACCCCCATACCTGCCAACAACCTTTTATTTTCTTCCTCACCAATTTCAAAATACTCTGTTCAGGAAGTGTGAGAAACATCATGTTTGCTTTTAGGCAGAAAATAAAGTTTCATGGGCCAATTTCAATTTTGTCTTTCCAGTGTGATGATGTCCTTAGTAATTCAAAAGCGCAGGTGGTGGATTTAAGCCCACTTTGGGCAGAACTGCTAACACTTTGGTGCTCTTCCTGCAGATAGCTGCTCCGAACTACAGCCCAGGCCGGGTGTTCATGCCACACCTCTGGCCTAAAGTCTGCTTCTGAAATAAATTTTAGAATTGAACAATCTGTGTTCTAGTAGGTAATATGCAATTTCAGGCTGACTGGCTGAAACCAGGCCGTTATCCTCCCACCTGATCATTCACTAACGTGTGTATCTTCATGTCCATGCTCTGGACACAGTGTTGAATGAGATGTGACTGTGGACAAGAAACGTGATAAATTTTATGATATATTTTTTAAAAATAATGAAAGTCTTTAAGAAGGGTGTTGAGTTCATGTGCGTGCATTTAGTGACTTCCCACTCAAAATTTAAAAGCAAAGGAAGCTCTCAGGTGAGATAGATTTAGTAGTAGATTAAGTAGAGCAATTATTTCAAAGTACAGAAGAAAAAGAGAGATGGCAATCACAAGGGAAAAGGCAAGAGAAAAAAAGGAGCAGAAAAAAGTAACCATTGAACAGATAATAAGTGAAAATTTCCTTGACAATATCTCAGTCTGCAAACTGAAAAGACTCCCCACTTAGGGCAGCGCTGATGAGAAAAGACATACAAAATATATCCTGGTAAGGTTTCTGAACTCCCAGGATACGTAGAAAGTCTTATAAGCTTCCTCAAACCAGAAAATCTACCAACAAACCACCAAAGAAAAACCTAATTACATTCAAATTAAAAAAAATGACGTTGGCATCAGACTTGTCCTCTGCAATGTTAGAGAAGAAAGATAAATAACATCCGTAGGTGACTGAAGAAAAGAAATAAATGGAAACCCTTGAATAAGAGGGCACATGTGACAAGGAAATCATCATTACCATAGCTGATAACAAAATCAAGGAGCTGCAGCAGAGGACCAGATGCTGGGGAGAGGGAAGGGGGAGATGTGGGGAAGTGGTGGGAGAAAAGAAGCAGAGGAGAAAGACACAGGTAGAAGGAAAGCCTGATCCTTGTGGGGTGGAGGGAACAGAGAATCTTAAAGGATGAAGGAGCTGGTATTTTATTTTCACGTGATAATAAAGAAATATGTATTTGATCATAAGCAACAGAAGAAGGGCAGCCACAATTCAAAGGAATACAAAATTAAACTAGGACTTCCAAAGTGAAACATTTGCAAGTGAATTAGATGCAAACTCTAATGTTCAAGATCTTTTACAAATTCTGTTATTGATTTTTTCTTTCTTTTTTCTTTTTCCTTTTTATTTTTTTTTAGAGAGAGGGAGAGAGAGAGAGTGGGTGGGAGGGTGGGGCAGAGGGAGATGGAGAGAAAGAATCTTAAGCAGGCTCTACGCCCAAAGCAGAGCCTAATGTGGGGCTCCATCTCACAACCCTGAGATCATGACCTGAGCTGAAACCAAGAGTCAGACGCTTAACTCACCGAGTCACCGGGCACCCCAATCTCTCATTTTCTAACTGTGGAATCTGAGGGGAAAAAATTCCCTATCTATTTTTCAATGATAAATAGTTAAATCACAACATGCACAAGCTAAACATACGTAACAATAATTTCTGCCACATACTAAGCACGTGGCAGTTATTTTGACTGATTTTAGAGAAACTTGCTCTGGTTTTTCTCCCTGGCATGATAACTGGAATAAACGTGGTCTCTTGCAACAGGCGGCATATGGGCCACCGTTACACCTGGGCTGACGATTAGCCAGCGGAGTCTTCTGCATGTGAGGAAATGTGGGATTGGGGAGGCTCTCTGTCTCTTAAAGTCACAGGGCTACTATCTGCCAGGGCACAACAGCTGACGTGAACAGATGAGGAATTGAAAATTCATGAATTTACAAATCTTATGCTTTACGATTTCTTCTACAAACAAAACTATTTTTTTCATTGCTCTCCTGAGACATTAGATTTCAGGACCCCACATAAGCCCAAACTTATGTACTTATTTTCTCTAACATATATGCTTGAGAAAACTTTGGTAATTCGAAGCAGCAATTCTTACTTTTTCTTAAATTTCGTTAGATAACGTTTAGTGCCACCTTGGTTTCTGGAGCAGAATTCGGTGAGTCCCCACTTCCTTACAACACCCAGTGCTCATCACAACAAATGCCTCTTTAATCCTCATCCTTCATCTGGCCCGTCCCCTTCCCACCTCTCTCCACTCCCTCCACCCCCCCTCACTTCATTCTCTGTGGTTAAGATTCTTACTTTTTGGTCGATGTATTTGTTGTCTTCGATTGCAGACCGTTTGGAGTGATCACAGGATGAGGAAGAGGTGGATGGAAGGCTTCGTAAGAGGCAGCAGGTGTCCTGTTGCTGACGATCAATGAACTGCTTCATGAAACTTTCCCTTTGCAAATGCAGTACACACACACGTTAAGCATTGTTAAGGGAATGGATGGCATTTCATGATCATGGGTTTGCCTGAGCTCAGAACAAAGGTGCATAAAAATAAGACACTTCATACTAAGACTGGTGCTTAGATTTAGATAGTAATTAATTTAGAGAAAACTTCCTGAATTTTCAGTAGTTTTCTTTAAAAATAGTAATGTCCCTGAAATAACTTTTAAGCATAACATTCAGTCATTGATGGTATTTTTTTTGAATCCCGTTGTGGTAATACTTCCTTTTATCCCCTCTAAGACTTGGAAGAATTAGTTCACCTCTCTGACTTCTACTCATCATAAGAATCCTCAAGAGATAATTTTACATTGAAAGATTCAAAATAACTCAAAAGAAACTTGCTTTATCTGATCTCCAAAGCATGGTGAGAATTCAAATAACACCTTTTCAAATAACCACTAATCTTGACTCTCATCTGTGGATCTTTTATACTTCCCATTTTGAAGTTAAAATTTTTTAAAATCAGAAATGCAAATATATTTCCATTTGAATTTTAAATAACCAATCTCATATTTTTATAACCCACCCACAGATTTATTTTTAAACTAGTTACATTAAAATGTCATATGGGGGCCCTTGGGTGACTCCGTTGGTTAAGCGGCTGACTCTTGATTTTGGCTCAGGTCATGATCTCAGGATCACGGGATTGAGCCTTCTATTGGGCTCCATGCTTAGCATGGAGTCTGCTTAAGATTCTCTCTCCGTCTCCCCCTCCCCTCACTTGTATGCATGTGCTCTCTCTCTCTCTCAAATGAATAAATAACTAAAATCTTTGAAAAAAATGTTATATCTCCATTATGTTAAATGAAATAAGCCACTCACAAAAGGACAAATGCTATACAATTCCACTTACATGAGGTACCTAGATTAATCAAATTTCATAGAGACAGAAAGTAGAACAGTGATTACCAGGGCTAGCTGCATAGGGAATAGGGAGTTATTGTTTAATGTGTATGGATTTTTGGTCTTGCAATAGAAAGAAAAGGGTCCAGGTGTTTGTTGCATAAGAACTTTACTGTACTTACCAATGCTAAACTGTACCTTTAAAAGTGGTTAAGATGGTAAATTTAATACATGTATTTTAGCACAAATTAAAAAAATTAACTAGACATGCAATACTGAAAAAAAATGAAAAAATCTCATTGCAACTATTTTGGTTCTATTTGTAATTTTTGAGCTACGACTGAAATAATATCCTTCAATTATGAAAAATAAGTGTTTTAAAGCATCATATACACAAATGCTTCACTGAAAGGCAAAGTGGTAGAAAACCAAGTTAGTCTAAGTGGGAAATGCCATGTTTTTCTTTTAAAAATGGAAGACAAGGAGCCATTAGGGCTTGAAGTGAGAGTGTTGGGCAAATCATTTCATCAGGGTTTTCCTTCCAAGGTTGTATCCATGCTAAATTAAGAACAGGTTAAAGATAAGAAAGAACGAGGTACCATTCTCTGCCATAATAGTTGTGTGGTTTATGATGCATAAAGAGACAATGACAACAGATTTAACATGCTTTTAAGCAAGTCTTTATAATGCAACATTTTTCTTTGAGATGCATTAAAGAATTTTTAAACTTGGAAAAAGGTGGAAGACAAATTATATTGCAATCAGACAGGACATTCTAAATGAATGCTGTTACAGTAATACCGAAATCGGGCTGCTGGCATTTCTCCGTTTACCTGAGAATAAAAGGTCATACGAGGCACGTTTATCCTCACATGGTTGAAGGTCACGAGGTTGGGGTCTACCTGCAACTTTGAGCATCTGTGCCAATCACCCGGGGGGAGCAGAATCCCTGAGGTGCATCTCAGGGAGAAGCAGGGGGAAGCAGCCTTCTTGTTTTGGCGAATACCGCTGCCAAATGACTGGTCTGAATATATTGCTTAAAGGGGTCAATGGCTTTTAAAAGCGCTAGAGAGTGTAGAAATAGCAATAACTTAAAAATAGAAAAAAAGGACCCTCTCAAAGATGAATTTGAAAGAAGGGCTGAATCGGATTAAAGATAAATCCTTGAAAGTGTATGTGGCATATACAACGAAATACACGCATTAATACCTGATTTTAGGAACTGTAAAATCGGAAGGAAGCTTTGAGATTTTCACCATTTGCGGTCTGTTTGGAAATTTCTCAAAGATTCGAAGTCGCAAAGGGAGCTTCTCTTTGGTGTCCGCGTTCGCTTCACTTTGCTTTAACTGAAGAGAAAATAGAAGGAAGGGAAGGGGGAACTTGCAGTACTCTCCAGCCGCTGGCCCAGCTTTTCTGCGTCGGGGAACAAGGAGTTTGGTAGAGGACGAACGCTAGATGGCAGCAGAGCCCCACCCACTGCGCCTTCTCGCCGGCCACCTACCTGCTCAGGGTGCGCTCGCACTTGAACTTTAACCAGAAAACAAAACCCAAACTGAACCATGCAAAAATCTAAACCTGGTGGTGGGTAGGTACTGAGGGCACGTATTGCATGGAGCACTGAGTGTGGGGCATAAGCAATGAATCTTGGAACACTGAAAAAATAAAAAAAATTTAAAGTAAAAAGAAAAAAAACTAGAAAAAATAATTAGAAGAAAAAAAATTAGGTTCTTTTATTCCTAAATATAAACCCCCTTTCACACCAAACATTTTTATTGTTTACTTGTTTCTGACATAACAAAATTTGATTTATACAGGGGTGCTGGGTGGCTCAGCTGGTTAAGCAACTGCCTTCAGCTCAGGTCATGATCCTGGAGTCCCAGGATCAAGTCTCGCATTGGGCTCCCTGCTTGGTGAGGAGTCGGCTTCTCTCTCTGACCTCCCCCCTCTCTCCCTCCCTCCCTCTCTCTGTTCTCTCCCTCTCAAATAACTAAACAAAATATTTTTAAAAAATTCGTTTTATACATATGTGTGCTAGAATAGGAAGCCAAAAGAATAAAAAAATAAATAAAACTCCAAAGTTTCCTAAGTGGTAATATTTGTAAAGAGCAAAAATGCCAAGAAAAAGGGTTATTTATTCTAGAAGATTCAAAAAGAAAAGCTCAAAATGGAAACAACACATTTCATACCTACGAGGAGGCTTGTTTATTTCATTGTAAAGACGCTTGGGAATTATAACATTATAGGCCCTAAAATATCTTTGTAAGAAATGACAAGCAAACGGTATTCATCATCTATCTACCATTTATCTATCTACAAGATGGTTTTCTATTTTTCACAGATATTTTATCTTTCTACAAATTAGAGTTCAGGGAGCCTGAGACATGACATCATTAACTGGACCCAGTGCTGAGCGAAGGAGCCCTCATAAGGATGGGTTTGGCCTGCGGAACCCTGGCCTGAAAAATGAAGTAGGGCGCTTCTACCTCCTCTCAGTGCACCTTCTTTCCCCTCCAAGGCTGACTTCTCCTGCCGACCTTCCTTCCCTCTCTCAGAGCTCTCTATAGACAAGGCTAACCTCTCCACATCCACTCATCTCTGGGTCCGCCCTCCAGCCTGCATCTCGGAACCCTGATCCTACTCCTAGGGGCCAGCACATCAGGCAGCCTCTCGGGTGCCGTGAGGGTAAAGCTTGTTTCCAACACCATCAGCTTCTCATCCCTTGCTGGGTAGGCTTTTACTTCATAATCACAGTCTGTCTCCGGTCTGTGGGAAGCTGAGCAAGGGAGGCCAAGAACGTTTTATAGCTTTTATAACAGGAAGAAAGGTGGCTACTCTTCCTCCTCCCCAAGTGTGGGGGGGTCTAAACTGGCCAGAGAAGACAGGAGTGCTGCATTTGGGGGAACATCCAATTTCAATCATATACTGCTCAGTTGTCCAATTGGTTGTGAGTTCATAGATCATAGTTATTTCTAGTTCAGAAAACATGCCTCATTTCTCATCGACTTTAGTAAACTGTTCTTATATTTTTGTTTTCACATAATATAAATATTTTACCCTAGCCAACATATGTCTTATTTAATTTGGGGCTTGTCTGTGGATTTCTGACTTAGGTGGTGACCTCATTTAGAGAAGGGGAGACTGTTGTTCATTGCCTTCTTGTCTCCACAGATGGGACCCAACACAGCAAGCTCTCAATCATTTGATGGCTATGATGGTGAGAGTGATGAAGAATTAGCCCCCAAAACTGCAGAACATACACTGCTAGCATTTCCATGAGATACAGGCAATTAAAAAAATGGCTCCAGGGGCACCTCAGTGGCTTAGCTGGTAAAGGGTCCAACTCCTGGTTTTGGCTCAGATCATGATCTCTGGGGTCATGAGATCCAGCCCTGCATCCGGCTCTGTGCTCAGCAGGGAGTCTGCTTGGGATTCTCTCTTTCCCTCTCCTGTCCCTCCCCAGCACGCATGCTCTCTCTCTCTCTCTCAAATAAATAAATAAATCCTAAAGCAAAAGAAAAATGGCTCTATATATAAACAAAAAAATTCATGAGGAAGAGACTCATTTTCCAAAATTTATCAGCATAGCTGGTAGAAAGATATTTGTCACTGGTAAGGACAGCACACAGAAAAAGAAAAAGTAGTTAATACGTTAAGTCAGACCAGAGAGAGAGGCAATTATATAAGACCAAAGACAGGGTGAGCAGATAGAGTAGAAGTGAGGTATTTAATTCATGCCTTTGCTGATTCATTTATTTATATATCAGTGCAGTCACTTATAAATCAAATCCCAGAGGCCAGGTTCCCCATGAAGTTCTGGGGATATAAAAGTATCCAAGACACAGTATTTGCTCTCACGGAGCCTGTGTTGTAACGGATAGATGGGTCTATAAACAGATAACGACAAAAATAATAGCTCTTCTAGCTTAGGTACAAAGTGCTGGGAGCTCAAGGCGAGGGGCAAAGGAGAGAGAGAGAGAGAGAGAAAAAAAGGTGGTGCTACTTTAATTTCCAGAGGCTTCTAGTATTCTGGAGGCTGGAGTCTGAAATCAAGGTGTCAGCAGTGCTGTGCTCTCTCTGAAGGTTCTAGGAAAGAGTGTTTCCTTGACTCGGCTTCTTGGCAATCCCGGCATTTCTTGAGCCATAGCTGTCTCACTCCATTATCTGCCTCTGAGATCACAAGGCCTTCTTCCCTGTGCGTTTCTGGGTCTATCTGAATCTCTTTTTCTTTTCTCTGACAAAGATACAGTCATTTAAATTAGGGCCCATCTTGAAGCAGTATGATCTTAACTAATCCTGTCTGCAAAAATCTAATTTCCAAATAAGGTCCCATTCTGAGGATCCAGGGGAACCTGAATTTTGGGGGCACACTACCAAACCCACTACATATGGTAGTTGAAATTCCAGCCTGTGGGAACTTGGACGTTGTTTCCCTTTACTCTGAGACTGTCAACGCCAGGAGGATAAGCATCTTAGGATAGGGATCCTCGCAGGGGCTCAGGGTGCTCATTATTCCTATTCAGGGCTGGCTACATTATTCCACATGAAGTAGCTAAGCAGACACATGTTGAATGAATAATCATACAATCGTTGACAGAACTAAACTCTCTAGCAGATAACTTGCAAATGAAAGACAGGATTTTAGGTTTATCTGGACGGGTAGAGAGATAAGCAGAGAATATCTATTTGCTGATGGAATACGGTTGTTGGGGCCGAGTGTAAGTGTCCCTGGATTTACAGAAAAGAGTAAAACTAGACTCTGTGGCATTTAACCTGAGCTTACATCTACCACTGGTGAACTGATAAATGTTTAGAATAAGTTTAGACATAAAATTTAGTAGTATTTAATCAAATATCCTAGAATATCATGGTTAATATATGTCGGTTACCAGTATTAAAATATAATCCCCTTGCTTAATGTTTTTAAAATGGAGCTCATCTCATTCTACTTTGTGTTAGAATTATTTATTCCTTCCTAAACTTGTAAACTACTCAGGGAGAAGATTCTACTTTTAATTTACTTCTTTTTTTTTTTTTTTTAAGGATTTTATTTATTATTTGACAGAGAGCGAGAACACAAGCAGGGAGAGCAGCAGAGGGAGAAGCAGGCTCCCCAGTCAGCAGGAAGCCCGATGCAGGGCTCCATCCCATGACCCTGAGATCATGACCTGAGCTGAAGGCTGATGCTTTGCCAACTGAGCCACCCAGGTGCCCCTGTTTTTAATTTACTTCTATGGTACCTCCTAGTCAGTAGAAATATAATAAGTGTGCATCAATGAATTAGAATTCATCATGAATTGATCATGGAACCATAAGACCACAAGGAATGAAGGAGAAGCTCTTTCTGATGACACAGAAGGTGCTTCAGGATCTGCAAATCCTCTCCAAGGCCAGGTGTCATGGCTCCACAGATGTGCAAATAAATGGGCCCGTGAAACCGAACAAGGATGGGTGATGCACGGATGGAGATAGAGCGGATCTTCCTGCGGAGACCCCAGCTAGAGTCTTCTACAAGCAGGAAGGGGCCCGTTTGTGAGCAGCAGCTGCCAAGTGCTCTTTCTGCCCTTCACGGTTAAGCAGCACCAAGTAGAGATGAACATCCACACAGCCAGTAGCCAGCAAATCCTCTCCTAGGCGCACGACCACCAGAAACTCACCCATGTGCACCCATGTGCCTCACCAGCCACGGCCGTGCCCAACCATACACTCCTCAAATGCCCACCAGGACATGTTTATGAATTTGAATCAATAAACTATATCCAAGAACAAGATTTTGGGCATTTGGGTGAATTTTACATGCTAATGTTGAATGAACGAATCCTGACAAAGCAAACAAGGACATCCTGAATGACCCCATTTTTAGAAAGCGAAAACCACTGCTCTATCCTGCGTTGTGTCTGCAGCACCGTTACCCTGGGGGGGGGGGTGAAGCATCGTGACGACGAGCGCATATGGGGCACGGACCCTCAGAGACAGCTGATCTTCCGAGTGCTGGGTGTGTTCAGTTGATAAAAGTTCAGCAAAATGCCTTTTTCTATATCGGTAATAGAACCCAGTAAAACATTCAAAAGAAAAAAGGACAGATGACAGAGTGAAGCAAAATCATCTAATTCTTACTCCACTGCCATGAATCACCATAACCTGGACCATTTCTCCTTCCTCAGTCCATGATGTTGACCAAGGTATGAAATGAGAAAAAAAGGCCAAAGAGCAAGATGGAACTGGTGTGGGTACGGAGGGTAGGGAGGTGGGACGAAGATGAGACAGCCAGGGTAAAGAAAAATATCCCCTGGTTCTTGGAAGCCACCTTCACGTTTCTTAATATGTGATAAGCTTTTATCCAAATTCTTCCTCCTTCTTGCTTTGGCAGTATAGTGGTGAGCATAGCTGCCTTCCAAACTGTTCCCCCTTCTTGCATTTAAGCACAGATTTCTCTGAGATTAAATGTACTTTGATGCAAATGGGTGAGTAATATGTATTATTTTGAATACACAGGATAATAATTTAAGATGAGCATACCATAAGTTTTAAATGTTAACTTAAAAATTCAAAGATCAAGGGCGCCTGGGTGGCTCAGTTGGTTGGGCGACTGCCTTCGGCTCAGGTCATGATCCCGGAGACCTGGGATCGAGTCCCACATCGGGTTCCCTGCTCGGCAGGAAGCCTGCTTCTCCCTTTCTCACTCCCCCTGCTTGTGTTCCCTCTCTGGCTGTGTTTCTCTCTGTCAAATAAATAAAATCTTTAAAAAAAAATTCAAAGATCATAACACCCTTGAATGGAAGGAACCTAACATAGCGAACCGAAGATTTTAGAAAAGCTCGTGTAAAAACCAACACAAAGGAAAGAGTTTATAATGGCTTGAGCGGAGCCCAAAGTCTGGCCACCACAAATAGATCAGATGATAGATCTGTAATGGACTCATATGGTTAAAAAAAAAAAAAAAAGGACACACACACACATATACACAAAAACCCACATTTGCAAAAAAGAAATCAGAATCAAAGAGAAAAATTCAAACCTTGGACTTCAAACTATATAAATCATCTAAGCTCAGTGCTATTCTATGGCTCAGCATCTGTCTTGCGGAGATATCATTGCATATTGGGCAGCTGAAAGCCTTTTGCTTTCCTTGTGCTTCTCAAGAGAGTCGGGTATAATTGCTCTGTATGACACATACCCCATTCTGCCTCATCGTTTCCATCTTCCATATCCCAGCCTGTGCTTTCTTCTGTTAAAATATTCAAACATTATTCAGTTTTCAGTTCCTTTCTAAACGTTGCAACAAATAACCGAATTGAAGGATTATGTTAAATAAAAATTTTTGTAATTTCTGGTGTGCTCTTAGCAAAGAAAACAATTTAAAAGGCATTCAGACTTGGGAAAGATTCTCATTTTAAAATCTAGCTCACACAAGTTTGAAAAATGGGCATAGACCTGTAGGTTAATGTAGCTGAAGAGTATTTTTTGGCAGTTCCATCTATGAAAAATGGCCACATTATGGGCAATCTGGGGAAAGAAGTTCCTCTTTGTCACCTGAGTCAATTAAGGCTGAATTCTCTTTGCTTCTTTATACAATGGTTTTCGCCAGTTGCGCTGGATCTATACATGACACGGTAGTTCAGAACTGAGACTCTTCCTAAAGCGTAAACTATTATTTTTCCAGCAAATTACTCTTGCTATTTTGCATCTGTGATTTTACAACCCCAGTTGCATGGCTTCTGGGTTAAAACAGATGGGACATCTGGAGTAATGACCAAACATGTTGTTCTTTATTAATATCCTTGTGTCCCTGTGTTCCTATAAAGCCTCAATCTGAAATATAAAGAGTATTCCTTACTACGCTGTTGAGTCCAATAAAGAGTTTCTTAGAAGGGAGGACATTTTCTCTTCTTGCCCTGGGCAAAAGGTTGTCAGCCACATGACTGAATGTAAGACAGCACTACTGTACAGGTTAAAAAAAAAGTGTCAGTCACTGATTCTCCCTCTACCCCCACTTTTACAAAAAATCTGGAATACCTCTAGTACTTCCAAGGTCAAATTGGGGTTTTATTGCTACACACTGGAGGGCTCTATTTCTTGGCTTGTGGGCTGTAAAATATACATTTTAACACGACAGCTGGCACCCCAAAATGTTCCAAGTAGCTTCATAACATCAGCTGAATGGCACGTGGTGCTTCTTTTGCCACATAGCTCAGTGGACGGCAGAGCACGTATGAAGGGCTCTTACTTTTATACTGTCTTATGACATCCTTAAGATGTACACAGTCCTTCAGAAGGTTACTTAGAAGCAACGTGAATAGCAGTTGCAACAAGTCTAGGCTAGTGGAAAATGCTAACAATAAGTAAGAGTGGAACACAAAAATAAACTATTCAAAACCAGATACCAAATTGTGTTGAATGGGTAAGTTTTCCTTATGTGACTGTCCCTTGAAATCCTATTAATGGACCTAATGATTTCTTAGAGATAGTAAGTAGAAATGAACATAGTTGCTTTTGTACATTTTTTTCCCTTAGGTCTCAAACACCTCCATTTTATATTATATTTCTCTTGTGTTACTCAACTGAGATACAGTCGTTTCCATTAGGAAACTTACTGAGTCATGGAAACATGTTCATTATGATAAAAAATACATTTTTTTTGCTTCACTTCAGATGAAATTATATTAGGATTCCATGTAAACTAGATAGTTGCTTTTTATTGTAAGACAAATATTCAGTAAACAGGAAAAAGCCCACACCAAAAGGAATTAAAAAAAATATATATGTGTGTGTATGTATATATATACACACACACATATATATTTACATGTGTGTCTGTGTGTATATATGTATATATATTTATGTGTATATGCATATATATTTATATATATATTTACACTCATGTCTCATGTAATTACCCTCCTTGTTTTGATTTAGGAAACACAGGAGAAAACACAGTCTACATAAAAACAGTAAAAAAAAAAAGTAAGAAGATGTGGATTTAAAACTTTGTTCAGTTTTATAATCCCTTAACCACTTTGGATTTCGACGTTCTCAAATGAAAAATGAGGATCTTCCTTCTTTTATATAAGTGCCAGATATATAAGTGAGATAGCATATTGCCTGTAATTTGAATTACTCAAGGGAAACGTGCTATAAAAGCCACAGCGATCACAATGTGTCAGTAAGTGCTAGCTCTGCAGGAAAGTGCTCTCATCTCAGCCAGTGGGGACAGATACAAAGGACACTCACCTGCTAGGCAGTCCATCCCCTCTCCTCCATCCAGTGTGGGACTCCTTCAACCTTTCCCTCTCTCCGGCTTCTGCCCCTTCACCTGACTTGTTTATTTTCTCAGGACTCTTGACTGACATAGAGAGTGCCCAACAGCTCTTCTGATGTAGTGTTTCTTTCCTATTCTCTTCCCTTTTCAAACCTCCTTCTCAGAATGGTTGCCTGCACTCGCCACTTATGCCAGTCCTTTTCACTGTCTTCATACTCATCCTCCACCCTCTCGGTTTGAGTCTATCTCCAGCCCCTGGTTGGGGGGGGGTGCGGAGGCTGCTCTCACCAGTCACCCACATTTCCCAGGCTGCTGAAGCCAGTGGCCATTCGGACTTCCTGTTGTTGTTGTTGTTGTTTTTAAATCTCATGCCACTCCTTAAACTCCCCCAACTAGGTTTCCGTCTTGGTCTTTCCCCTTGAATCCCATTTTTCTTTTCAGAACAGTTGAAAAAGAAACACCAATATGTTCCTGGTCCTTAAAGTAACACAAGGGTGGTCAACTGTGTGTAGAAGCAGTTTGAATCTCCTTAGCATGACATAAATGACCTCCTCTCGCTCCCCCTCTACCCCCATGCTTTCCTTGCTCCTTATACTCCAAAAATACTGGCTCAAAGGTCCCCCTCACAGTCTTACTTTGGGTCACTGATGTGTGCCTCCGAACATAGCTAACCCCCAACCCCTCCAGACCCCACTTGCAACACACATTCCTTCTACACTCCCTCAAAGACCATCTCCTCCAGGAGTATTTCTCAGAATAGCAATAACTGGGAGTTAAGTAGTAAACCTGAGTGCTAGATACTATGCTGAACACTTTGCATCACTAACATTCCTCAACCCCTAGTTCAGCCTTGGGTATAGCTCCATGCTCTAACATGTTACAGATATGGAAACTGAGGTCCCAGGAGTTTAAATCAGCTGCCCACGGTTACACAGCTGCAAGTGGGAGCACTGGGGTGTGACCACATCTTTCTGATTCCAGAGTTTGAGCTTCTAAAAACTGTTTCATACAGCCTCATCAAAACAACGTTTTCAAGCAAGAGATGCAAGAGATGCATTTTCCTTCTGCAATTTTGTACCTGCCATTTCTTGAATATGAAATATTTTCTCCCACTTTGCTAAAAACATTCATTATTTTTAGACACATTTTCCCTCCCTGCCTCCAGTCTGAGTTAGACATGTCCTTCCGATGTTCTTCACATTTTCTACAACCTTAGTGCTCAGGTCTTTATGTCATAACTTTCTAATTGTGTGTATCTCTGCCCTATTAAGATAGCAGATTTTAAATTAGGAGCAGGACTCTGTGCCCTCTGGCCTCACACCATACCTTTACACACACAGAAGTGTAAAGATAACACAATGGTGATGAGATGGAGAAGAAAGGCAGAATCAGTGGTGTTCCAAAGGACAGGCCCAAGTGGCCCATTTGTGGTATTTCTCCTCATTTTATTATCCTTTTCTTAGGTTCTTTACAAGGTGGAAGCAGCCATATTAACCAGTACAAACATGTCTCCCAATTTCAGTTGGGTTATTTCACTGAGAACGATGAAGAAAGAGAAATGACAAGTCTCATCAGATTTTCTATTAGAAACAAAATCATAGAAACTGTTTGGCTCCTGATGAAATGCATGCTCTCAACTTTTTAAGATCAAAAAAGCATAATTAACTATAAATTCTATATAACACGTTCACATCTAAAGTTTCACAGATGTATGCATCTGTGAAAGGCCACATAGCAGCCTATGTATATTTATATGTTGTGTTATTGGAGTTTACCATAAAAAATCCTTATCCTATTTAAAAAAAAAAAAACCTTTATGTTGAAATCATTTTTTTTTTTTAATTTTTTTATTGTTACTAAATTTTTTTTTTCCAGTGTTTCAAGATTCATTCCCCATTCCCCACACCCAGTGCTCCCCGCTTTAGGTGTCCCCAGTACCCACCACCAGGCTCTCCCATCCCTCCACCCCCCTCCCTCCAAGTCCCTCAGTTTGTTTCTGTGTTCAAAGTCTCTGTTGTTTCGTTTCCCTCCCTAGATTAC
>PITA01002010.1:19249-47124 GCA_004023965.1 Spilogale gracilis
ATATTGTTGCTTAATTTTTCCCCCAGTGTTCAAGATTCATTGCCCATTCCCCACACCCAGTGCTCCACGCAATAGGTACCCTCAGTACCCACCACCAGGCTCTCCCATCCCCCTACCCCCTTTCCTCCAAGGCCCTCAGTTTGTTTCTGTGTCCAAAGTCTCTCTTGTTTTGTTTCTCTCCCTGAATTACCCTACTTCCTATTTATTTTACTTCTCCTACTGTCTTCTATATTACCCCTTTATGCACCGCACGTAAGTGAAACCATGTGATACTTGACTTTCTCTACTTGGCTTATTTCACTCAGCATAATCTCTTCCAATCCAGTCCATGTTGCTACAAAAGTTGAATGTTCATCCTTTCTGATGGAGGCGTAGTATTCCATTGTATATACGTACCACATCTTCTTTATCCATTCATCTGTTGATGGGCACCTTGGCTCTTTCCACAGTTTGGCGATTGTGGCCATTTCAGCTTTCCTTTTTAATTTGTTATATTAGACCATGGGTTGACTAAGGCTCATCATTCAGCTTTCCAGGATCAGGCTTTACAGTGGTACCTTGGAGGAATTTTTTAGTATTATATTTTAAAAATAATAGGGTGATATGGTGGGTGTAGAATATGGAAGGAAGCTGTGGCAGGGGCTTCAAATTAATATCCTAGAATTTGAATAATACTCAGTTTGGGATCTTGTGGTTATATAAAACTTGTGCATTATGAAGTTGATTTCTGATAGCAGGTATTTGGTAGAATCTTAAAGGAAGAATCTGATTTCTAACGTATTAGCTCTTAACATTATACTGCCTGCTTTAGAGATGTGATCACTGTTCTTTCTCTATGGGATTTCTTTCCTTTCTCTTTCCGTTTACTTATTTGTTTGTTTGTTTGTTTTGGGGGGGTTTGTTGGGGTTGCATTAGGAAAGCAGTACCTTGATAATATCAAGGCAACGTACTATTATAGATGCAAAGTCTTACTCTGGTTTTGACAGTAGGAGCTGCTCATTCAGGTGGAAGTGAACAATATTAAATACAACGAATTTCTCATTTGTAATTTTGATCCTTTAATTTCAAAATTTTGAATATTTGAATGTGCACATACAAATTCTTAACCTTTAAGCTTGACTTTTTAGCCCAACACATGATGTTACTGTAGTATAGGAATGGTATGGAAAAAGAAGATCCAGGGATAATTCTCAGTCTTTGCTTTTAACCATTTAAAGTTAAAACTCTGGGGGCACCTGGGTGGCTCAGTGGATTAAGCAACTGCTTTCGGCTCAGGTCATGATCCTGGAGACCTGGGATCGAGCCTCACATCGGGCTTCCTGCTTGTCGGGAAGCCTGCTTCTCCCTCTCTCTGTCCCTCTGCTTGTGTTGCCTCTCTAGCTGTGTTTCTCTCTGTCAAATAAATAAATAAAATCTTAAAAATAAATAAATAAATAAATAATGTTAAAACTTTGGTCCCTACCATGAAATGTGCAGCTGTAAACGGTTTAACATTACTGGTATGCCAGATTGGAAAACACAGTGACGGTTTTTTGCGTGGCTCAGTCGAAAATCAGCCAGGGCTTACACTACAAAATCATTGTAATCCCTTCTAACTTTGAAAGTTGGTTATTTTCTTAGCATAACAGATTAGTGGCAGTATATCTGGATAGTGAAATGCTCAACTTCTCACAAGAAGTAGTGGACGGTCTTCACCAAGGTAATCAACTTTTGAAAGAACAGTGGCTTTAGAGTTTTTATATGAACAATATTGGAAATGAGAATCTGCTCAGCAGATTTGCAGAGAATCCCTGATAAATTTCTTTAGTGCCATCTGAAACCCCAGAAGCTCCACATAGGATAGTTTTATTTGGGGTTCTGTTTTATATATCTACTCTCACTGGATAGATCTGTCTAAGCATTTTTTGAAAAAGAGTACTGAAATCTCACAGATGGGGTTTAATATCTTTACCAGAAGATGGCAGACATTGACAGATGGTTTCTAAAGATAATTCCTTGCAATCAAACCTTAATTTCTCTATAGTGCCAGTATATAAAATAAGTACAGGTATGTATTATTACATTGCCAATAAGGAGTAACCGTTGACTGCTAAAAATAGACAAAAAAAGCCAACTTTTCTAGATCAGAATCCTGTAGCATAATAGAATGAGTTCTTAAACAAGATTGACAGCTCTCCATTCTTCTCTCAGTTTTGTGCTCTTGGGCAAGTCATTTAAATCTGAGAGACCATTTTCTTCTTTGTAGTATGATAATATGCCATATTCTGTTTATCATAAAATTGTGAGAATAAAATATAATATATATAAAAGCATTTTCAAAATAGTATTTAAAGAATTCAGGGCCATGACACCATTCACAAGCCTATATTATGATTGGGAAGGGGAAGAAAATCCAGTAGTTTAAAATTACTTATGAAATCAATTTCTACCCTATTTTATTTTATTATTTTTAAAAATATTTTATTTATTTATTTGATAGAAACACAGCCAGAGAGGGAACACAAGCAGGGAGAGTGAGAGAGGGAGAAGCAGGCTTCTCACCGAACAGGGAGCCTGATGTGGGGCTCTATCCTGCGACTCTGGGATCATGACCTGAGCTGAAGGCAGACGCTTAAGGACTGAGCCACCCAGGCACCCCTATACCCTTTTATTTTAGAATTAACAAAACTTGAGATCTGGATCACATAGCTAATAAGTTGCTAGGTCCCAGGACTGTAACATGTCTGCCAAACAATTCAGTTGCTTTTTTTCTACACACCATATTCTTTTTCTTTTTTTTTCTCTTCAGACTCAGAATTAGTGTTGCTCTAATAATAATAATAATAATAATAATATTAATAATAATTCTTCTTCTTCTTCTTCTTCTTCTTCTTCTTCTTCTTCTTCTTCTTCAAGATTTTATTTATTTGACAGAGGGAAACACAGCTAGAGAGGAAACACAAGCAGGGGGAGTGAGAGAGGGAGAAGCAGGCTTCCCGCAGAGCAGGGAGCCCGACGTGGGGCTCGATCCCAGGTCTCCAGGATCATGACCTGAGCCGAAGGCAGATGCTCAACCACTGAGCCACCCAGGCGCCCCAGTCTTGCACTTCTTAAGGTATTTCTCTTAAAAAAAAGGGGGGGGGTAAGAGATGGAAAGAAATGGGTAAAAACTGGTTTTGCATTCTTATATTCTTTTTTTAAAATTTATTTATTCATTCATTCATTCATTCATATATATATATGAATGAATGAATGAATGAATGAGAGAAACACAACTAGAGAGGGAACACAAGCAGGGGGAGTGAGAGAGGGAGAAGCAGTCTTCCCGCCAAGCAGGGAGCCCCATGCGGGACTCGATTCTGGGTCTCCGGGATCATGACCTCAGCCGAAGGCAGTCGCTCAACCAACTGAGCCACCCAGGTGCCCCTCTTATATTCTTTTTAAACAAAAGTGTTTAAATAGATTCTGGAAGGATAATTGTAACTAAGTCACTGAAGTCAAAGGTGTTCTAGATTTTAATAGGCAAGTACCAGTATGATTAAATCTGATCCTCTTTGGAACCCTGCTTGCTGATGATGTATGCTTCCTAAAACCCAGGATCAATTTAGGATTCTGTATAGAATCTACTAAGAACTATGTGATATTTTTACTTGATTTTAAGTAAGTCATGATCATGTGTATTTTTAGTATATGTGGTAGAATTATTTATTGTAAGAAATAGAAAATGTTGACAGAAGCTACCTTTCTCAAAACACCATTGAAATCAGAGTAAATTTGCTTCCTTTGCCAGGTATGACAAATAGCTTTCCATTTATAGAATGTCATACAAGAATTTGAACATATTAAATCAAATAATCATTTTTCTTATAATGATGGATTTTTAAAAAATCTTTTTAATTATTATACAGTTATTACATTCTACATTGTTAATAATGTGTGACTTGCCAAGGAGAGAATATTACAGCTGAAAAAATCGTAATTTGATCAGGTTTCTAGAACATTAAAAAAAATAGGATTCAGAATATTGCTGTGGTTTTATAGTTCTTTGATGTATATAAGGTAGACTACTTGAGTGTTACCAAGCTACATGAAACTGAACATATGCAGTTCGGGGGACATGAATTCATACATGAACATTTGGCACATGTATTAAGCCCATAATTCTGGTCCTTTGAAATCCCTTTAAAAAGTTATTAATTAGGTAATCACAGATCATTGAACCACAAGAGTCTTATCAGTGGTGTGCCAGTAAATGAACTGAGATGAAGGCAGAGCCAGCTAACTTCAGCAGCTCTCCCTGCTGGTATAGCTCTGCTGCTCATATTGAGGTTGTTTAGTACAAGTTACTTGGATTTCAGTGTCCTGTAGCGTCAGCTTCAAAATGCATCAGATGCCTAGTATGATACACAATATACAATTTATATATCTATATAGTTTTTTGTGGGGGAAAGAGTTGAGAGAGAAAGTGAGATTAATGATCTTGAGGTAATGTTTAATAACAGAAAATCTAAGTTAAGTTGACCAGCTGTTGTGTGTCTCTACATTTAATGTAAAAGAATGTGGGATGGTGAGAATTTTCACACTGATTTTATTTCACATTAAGGAATTCTGATTGTTTCTTTTTTATACAGAACATGTGAAATTTGCCTAATTAAGAGGCTGTCTTTTCTAAACTAAATACAAATTTGGCTTTCTTCAGAACTCTGCTGCTCATAATGCTTTGTCTTCATTCAGCATTAGTAATGTAAAATAATATGCTTGCATCTAGCGAAAACATAGCTTCTTTGCTTTATGAAGAGCACAAAACTCATCCATATATTTGTCTTCAGGAGAAAACAAAACTTTGCATAATACTGACATATATGCTCAGCCTACAGAGCAGAAGATGAGATTTTTTTTTTTTTACTTATTTTTTTTTTAAAGATTTTATTTATTTATATGAGAGAGAGAGAACAGGAGCAGGTGTGGAGGGGGGCAGAGGGAGAGGGGAAAGCAGACTCCCAGTGAGCAGAGAGCCTGATGAGGGGCTTGATCCCAGGGCTCTGAATCATGATCTGAGCCAAACGGAGACATTCAACTGACTGAGCCACCCAGGTGTCCCTAGAGGAATGTTTTTTAAGCAGTAAGAAATTTGTGTTGCAATTTTTGGACTAAATCGTAAATACGAAAACAAAGTTGGAAACAGCCGTAGAAGTTACCTATTCCACTTACTACTCCTCCAGCCTCTCTAGTATAGGGCTCTATTCACAGTGAACATTGTGAACATGAGGATTCCTTTGTTGGGGCATGTGTAACAATGGAGAGATCTTCCCTCCATTCTCCCCCCTAACCCCCTTCTCCCTCTACTCTACTCCCATCTCAGATAGTTAGCTTAAATTTAGCTTCTTGAGGCCTTTTTCTAGTGTTACTTTTAACAAAGACTATTGTTCACTTGTGAAGGCTAGTTGAAGGGCATAGGTTTTTAGACCTCCTAAGTGTGATGTAATCTCTAAGAATTACAGTGGGATTTTCTAGTAATAGATATTTAAATATATAACCATCCCTTTTATGCTTGTATGTGGGGTTCAGAGTTTTTAATATCCTGTAATTAAGTAAGAATTCATTTGAGGATGCTTTACCTGCGAGTGTATTATTCAAAAACGGGCCGTCTTACTCCTGCCCTAGAATTGGTTCCCTTATTGTATCATCAGTAAGTAGTTAAGTACCTGAATTGCCTTCTGTGGAAGAACTGAATGATTAAAGACCTGAGCAGAGGGAGTCTTCATTATATTATCTTATTGTTTTCTTTTTGAATTTTAAGCCTTATCAAAATAATTATTAATCAGCTAAGTAGTTAAATGAAATTTAAAGGAGAGGCGCCTGGGTGGCTCAGTTGGTTAAGCAACTGCCTTCGGCTCAGGTCATGATCCCGGAGACCTGGGATCAAGTCCCACATCGGGCTCCCTGCTCTGCAGAAAGCCTGCTTCTCCCTCTCTCACTCCTCCTGCTTGTGTTCCCTCTCTGTCTGTGTTTCTCTCTGTCAAATAAATAAAATCTTTAAAAAAAAAATTTAAAGGAAAAAATGCATAAACTTCACTAAGACTGTGTGATTTCTGACACCAGCCACTTTTTTCAGGAAGGGGAGAAGATACAAGGTTTGGATGACATCTTGACAGGGATAAATGCCTGCCTTCCCACTAACACCCTACACTTTTGATGGCGGATTTCTTCTTTTTCTCCCATGGTAGCAAGTAACTTCCAAAACGATGATGGATATCAGGTTATCAAAGAGCCAGTGTTTATGTCTCACCCTGCAGTCTTCAGTGTAAGTCTCCCAAAATGGTTATATTGGGAGAGACAAGGCCATCTTCCAAATCTCTCTCTTACATCTGTTAGTCTGCAAGAGCCTGCCATAACCTGTATAATATGTAGCTACCATCCAGATTTTGTTTTGAAAAAGGGTTGGTTTAATTACTTTTGGAAAGGTTTTTCCAAGAAATTCCTGGGCCAGTTTAGGTTCTCTCTTTCCAGTTGTATTACAGACCTCTCTTTGCTTTATCTGGGCACATTTTAAGGGAATAGATATGACATAGTTATCCCTTTTTTAAGTTACAAACGGTGTGTGTAATCAGTCACCAGAATAAGTTATAGTTACATTACTATTTGTGAAATTTAACTTTATATCTTCAATCTTAAATTTTCTGGTCTTCCTGATGAAATGAGAATTTTGGCGTAGGTGGGGCTGTGTGTGGAGAAAAAGTGTTTTCTTTGTTCTGTTTCTATCAGATAACTGGCCAGAAGGAAGGATACAGGCTGTTTGTTTTGGAGCCCAAACCCTCAGCACAGGACTTTAACTGGATTTTGAAAGTTTATATATAATAGCATCATTTTGATTAGATTAATTCAGGTTCAGTGGTATGCTTTTTACTTTGATCTGCAGCTGTTAGTCTTTTCATGTCTTTGTTAGAGCTTCAGTGGGAATGGAGTAATGACAGATTGTGAAAAACTCTGACTTTTCTGTTTTAGTTTATTAATTTCGTGAACTTCCCTCTAAATAGTTAGTATGCAGAATATGAAAGATAGCTGGTGAATGCTTAATTGCAAGGTCACATTTGAGGATAGATAAGTTCCCATAGGGCTATGCCTTACATATCTAATGGTTTGTGATTGTCTCAGAACCCTGAAGAGAATATGAACTTATAATTTTTTACTATGTTCTAGGAAAATCTGCAACTTGATAGGGAACCTTTCTTTACCAATTGAGAGCAAGTTACAGCATTAGTATATTGGGTATGCCTATGATCATATTTGACTATTTTGTAGTTCTTTTGGCATGTATTAACATTTTTCTCTATGTTTAAAGGATTTTTTTTTTAAAGATTTTTTTATCTATTTGACAGAGAGAAACACAACCAGAGAAGAAACACAAGCAGGGGGAGTGAGAGAGGGAGAAGCAGGCTTCCCGCCTAGCAGGGAGCCCTATGTGGGACTCGATCCCAGGTCTCCGGGATCATGACCTGAGCTGAAGGCAGTCGCTTAACCAACTGAGCCACCCATGCGCCCCTAAAGGATTTTATACATATGTACATGAATATATGATTTTAAGAAATAATACCCTTCGCAAAATTCTAAGGCAGGTAGTGTATACTGCATAAAATCAGTACTGGATTAGAAATCTTTTTTAGTCTTTACTCCATTTTTAGCTGATGACCTTGGGCAAACTGTTTTTTCTGCACATTTTCTCTTCTGTAAAAATAGGCATGTAGCAATATGTTCTTAAGGTCTCTTAATATTCTGTGATTATTCATCTAATTTTATATAGTTCAGGGGAGTTTTATAGATGAAGTAAATTGGCTAAGATGATTTAGTATGTGATTGAAAAAAGCAAAGTAGATGATCATGAAGGCCAAAAAGAGGAAAAGAAAAATAACACTAATGTTAGTAATTGTCTGTAGAAAAGCAACAGATTTATATTGAGGACAACAGATGTTTGGGACCAGCCCTGGAGTGCCTGGAAGCATCCTTCCTGAGGCTTACTGTCACAACCCTGAGCCAATGCTTCCTCTGTCCTTTCTGCTCTTCCATGTTCCTCTCCCAGTACTCATTGTGGCTCCTTCTGACACCTGTCTTTTCCCCATTCATTAACTCATGCCTACACACTGCACTAAAAATTTTATAGTTCCAGTGTTGACTTATAAACTAATGTGATAAACTATGTTGATTTTTTTTTAAAAAAGCGGCTTTATTGAACGATAATTCACATTCCATAAAATTTGCCCATTTAAAGTTTACAATTCAGTAGTTTTTAGTATATTCACACAGTTGTGTAACCATTACCACAATCTGATTTTGGAATATTTCCATCTTCCTGAAAAGAAATTTTGTACCCATAGACCTATTGATTTGATCATACTTAATGTGGATTTCTTAGGCACATATTTTGTACTATAGTTGTGGATCTCCCAGACACTTTCATAACTGAGAGAGTGACTTCAGTGGTAGAGGTTTTAGACACAGTGATAAAGGATGTATGAAATAGGTTGTTTCGGTGCTTGCCATGCTTTGCTTCTCTGCCTAGTAATTAGGGCAGTTCCTAGAGATGGAATGAATGGATTATCTCATTCATATTTTATTAAGGGGTAGGACACAGAGTTTTTTGGAAGTTGGGCTTGCTTCTTGAAGGTTCTGTGGCTGGCCAGTAGTAGTCACCATATGAGAACAGTGGTAAGGAGGCATGTTCCAGACTTAATGTGGTAAGCAGCAGTTCATTGAATGCCTCTTCTTGTTGTGAATAGGAAAATAATGACCCCCTGTACATATGCATGTTTTTCTTACATGTATCTCTACATGTAGGAACCTGTTCTTTAAAAATCTAAAGGAGAATTATTACTCTATATGAATGTCTTTGTTTTGACCATCTTTTCATTTTTATTTTGATTAATTCATTGGGTCTTGACCTATTATTAAGTATTAGAATCAATTTACTTTGTAGGGTTCTCCCCCCCCCCCAAAGATCAGGGGAGGGACAAAGAGGCAGGGAGAGAGAATCTCAAGCAGACTCCACACCCAGCATGGAGCCTGATGTGGGGCTCAGTCTCATGACCCTGAGATCATGACCTGAGCTGAAATCAAGAGTCAGACACTCAACCATCTGAGTCACCCAGGCAGGCTTTTTAATGAAATTTTAAATCACATTTTTGAGAAGTATTTTTTAAGTAAAATGCATTGATTTGATGAATTTTGACATATATGTATCTAATTGCGTAACTGTCACCACAATCATATGGAGCATTTCCATTACCCCAAAGTTTCCTCATACCTTCTTTTAGTCATCATCTTCCTTCACCCTGATCCCTGACAATCACTGAACCTGCATTCTGTTACTATCATTTTGTCTTTTCCAAAAAGTTGTTATCAATGGAAGTGTATAGTATTTAGTATTTTGTGTCTGGCTTCTTTCACTTAGCGGAGTGCCTTTGGGATTCATTTATGTTGTTGCATATTTTAGTAGTTTGTTCCTTTTCATTACTTTACATTTGTTGAATTGATGGACATTTAGGTTGCTTTCAGTTTTGGACTATTTTGAGTTAACTTTCTCTGAGCATTTGAGTATAGATCTTTGTACTGACATAGGCTTTTATTTACATGATTGTACAAAATGTGGCATTTCTGGATTGTATGTATGATAAAGTATAGCAAGTGTATGCCTACCTGTATAAAGAACTGCCAAATTGATTTCCAGGGGAGATGTACCATTTTGCATTCCCACCAGTGATGTGAGAGTTCTAGTTGCTCCATGTCCTTGTCAACACTTGATATTGTTGATCTTTTCTGATTGTAGCCATTTCAGTGAGTGGGTCGTGATACCTGATTATGATTTTAATTTGCTTTTCCTTATGGTTTGTTTTTAATGGATTTGAATGTGTACTTTGTGGTCCTTGGGTTAAAAGCCCCAAATGGAAGAAGTATTGTGGGGTGTTGTTTTTTCTCCTCAAATTATGTTACTGTTTTGCTTAGTAAACTTTATGTTCTAAGAACATAAATTTGATTCTCTACAATCAGCAGCAAATTTATTTATATTAATTGGTTTTCTGGTTGTCTAGAAATTGGTTATACTTAAAATATGATCATCCAAGTAAATATTTTGTGTTTCTATATGGCAAATGATTATATCATTAGGTTAATTCTTTTTTAATGGTCCCTTATCAATTAGGATTCTGGGGAAATAAAACCTAATATAAATCATTAAAATATATTTTCCACAGTTAATGAAAGGCTGTATACAGCTCTATTTCAAAAGTCTTTTTTTGTGTGTGAAACTATAATATGAAAATTTTAAATACAAAGGATACAGTTAAATATTGACATTTGGTAGTTGGGATATATATAAAAGCACTATCTATGGATATAGTACTTCGAGGCAAATTCTGTAGAAGTATTCAGAATTGAGAATTTTACCCTAATAGGCTTCAGTACATCAGATGGTGGGAGTTCAGGGAGGTAGGAAATGTAAGTCTCCTGTGTGCTGTATAATGTAAATATCCCCAACCCTTTTGGAGAAATTTCATCTTGTTCCGAAGAAGAGACATTTGGTAAGATAACTGAGTAGCCAAACTTGTTATCCTGTTAACACTTAATTGCCCTGAAAGAGTCTCTCTTTTCTCTTTGAGACAAGTTTTTAATCTTTATGTAACAAGTGTTAGGGTCCAGAAATCTTAGATTGAATGTCAATTAAGGGCCTTTGATAAAGTATGGGAAGTTGATGGATACATCAGACTTGGCCACCCTCTAGTGGTTGCTGTGGCCATATTGCAGCTTTAACTGATCCTCTTTTAGTGTACAGCAGGAAGGATATGGTTGAGGGACTTGTTTTTATAGAATTCTTTTTTGTATTGCAGAGGAAAATATCTAGACTGACAACTTTAATAAGGAATTATTTAAAGTATCAGCATTGGTTATTTGGGTAGTATGATTGTGGATGACTTAATTTTTGTGATTATACTTTTCTGTATTTTCTGAACATTATTCACATAATTTTTTGTTTAAATGAATAAACAAAATAAGGGAGACTCAGGGGCAAGAAAGCTTCCCTTACTGATAATGTCTGTCTGCCAGATGCTGTTAAATACATTGTCCCTAATCATTAACATACAGATTTAGGTTACCTTGATTCCTGTATGCTAGGTTTATATACTGTGGCCTGTATTTCATTCAGCCCTTTTTGGGTTTTAATGGAACACTGATCATTTTCTAACATTTTTGTGAAAATGCTCTTATTGATGCTGTTTCTCAAAATGTTCTTCACTCTGTCTACTTCAGTCTTGCTCAGTAAACCCTGTTCATCCTTTAATGGCTATCTTATGTGTAAATTTCTGTATCATTCACCATTCCTGCAAACCATCCAAGCAAATATATTCTGTGTTCCTAGTAGTCGTAAAATATTTTAAATATAGTGCTTATTACTTCCTGCTGTAGTTATTATGTGTGTTACCTACTTCCTGACTTTGCCTTTTTATATCCTACAGTGTCCCAGAACAGCACATAGAAAGCACACCATGAGTAGTTACCTAAAAAAACAAACAAAACATACACAAAAAACACTGTATGGTGAGTGCATCTGCCTGCTTTAGTTTGCACTTTGTATTTACTTGTTTATTGTCAGCAGTTGCTTTAAACTATAACATATTTTCCTAGAACTGGTATTTCAAATGGTGTGTAGGTACTTAGTCCCCCAAAGTGCTTTCAAAACGTTGGGGCACATTTTAAAACTCTAGGGAGTTCTAAAAATCCCAGTGCCTAGATCACACCTAATACCAATTAAATCAAAGTATTTGGGATGGGATTTAGGCATCAGTATTTTTTTTTTAAAGATTCCCACATGATATTAATCTCAAGCAAAGTTTATGAACCACACTGCCCTATGTAATCTATAAACATAGGTGCTAAAGTTAAAATTCTTGCCATTTTAAAACTTCGCTTTATAATGGGAAAATAGATTTTCCAAGCCAGGTGCAAAGGTTTTTGATGGCTGAAGACCTATGAATAACTAAGAGGTTTAATATCCAGGTATTTACTGTAAAAGAGGTGTTCAGTTTATTCTCAAGTGGCTCCAAAAAATATTCAGAGAAAATAAATGATAAAGCAAAGCAAATTGGACAAAGGCAAACAATTGGTGACTCTTGTAAAGGATATAAGGGAGTTCCTTGTATTGGCCCTGTAACTTTTCTGTAAAAGTTTATAAAACTTTATAAAACTAAGCTCTATAAAAAAGATATTTTTCTCAGATCACTAATTGGTAAAATATTTAGAGAGAATTTTGTTTTTCATTTTTAAGAACACTGGTTGGACAGAGTGCATCTGGCTTCAGTCTTTAGTTTCTTCTTTCTTATTTTCTAAAGGCAGAAGGCATTTCCTTTTATTCTGTAGGATTTGGAGAGGATGGAGTTTAGTTAAGCATCAACCCACTTCTCTTTCTGTTTCGTTTTTCTGCTTCATAGGCACAAAGTTCTGTTTCCTCTAAGGTGCCTAAGGATGATGCAGGTATAATTCTGAAAGTTCAGAAAATAATTATCAAAGTTTTCTAAACCCAAAGCAATTTGTTGGTTGCTGTGTGTGTGTCTTTGATTCATTCATTCATCTGTCCATTCATTCATTCATACATGAGATTATGTGATTCTCACAGTAGGGTTTGACTGAATTTTATGTTTTTATTACTTTATTTTTTCAGTGGTCCAGGATTCATTGTTTATGCCCCACACCCAATGCTCCATGCAGTATGTGCCCTCAAAACCCACCACCAGGCTCACCCATACCCCCATCCTCCTTGACTGAATTTTAAATTACATTTTTATTTGGAAGAGACCTTTGATTGTTTAACCTGCTTTTTGCCAGTAAATGACTAGACTGATAGATGAAAACTTACACTTTTATTTAAGGCCTCTGGGGAAGAGGAGTATACATTTTAATTTTCCCTCTTATTATCTAGAATCCAACATTGAATTTTACCTTGAGGAAAAATTTTTATATCTATCTTATATTACATTTGTACCCCCTTGAAACTTGAGTATTTAGCTGTGCAATTGTCCTTTCTTTAAAAAAAAAAATCTGGGGTGCCTGAGTGGCTGAGTCATTAAGCGTCTGCCTTCCACTCAGGTCATGATCCCAGAGTCCCGGGATCAAGCCCCACATTGGGCTCCTTGCTCAGCAGGGAGCCTGCTTCTCCCCCTCCCACTCCCCCTGCTTGTGTTCCCTCTCTCGATGTCTCTCTCTTTCTCTGTCAAAAAAATAAATAAATAAAATCTTAAAAAAAAAATAAAAATAAATCTTGTTAGTAATTACGCAAACATGCTCAGTCTCATAACTAATCAGGGAAATGCAAATTAAAATGAAAAGGAAATAATTTCACACCCATGATATTGGCAAAAATGTAAATGTCTGGCAATACAAAGTGTTGGTGAGGGGATGTGGGTTCTGCTATGGGTAGGAGTATGAATTGAATATCACTTTCATGAGTAATTTGGCAATTTTTAGTAAACATAGCATTCCTCTTAGCCTGGCATTTCTCTCTCTCTCTGTCCCTCTCTCTCTCTCTCTCCTTCTCTTTCCTTCCTTCCTTCCTTTTTTTTTTTTTTTTTAAGATTTTTATTTATTTGACAGAGAAACACAGCCAGAGAGGGAACACAAGCAGGGGGAGTGAGAGAGGGAGAAGCAGGCTTCCTGCCAAGCAGGGAGCCCCATGTGGGACACGGTCCCGGGTCTCCGGGATCATGACCCGAGCCGAAGGCAGTTGCTTAACCAACTGAGCCACCCAGGCGCCCCGGCATTTCTATTTCTAAGTCTGTCCCTGGAAATGCTGTAAGGCTTGTGCAAAGGAGACAGGTATAGCAAGTGTTTGTATATTAGTAAAAAAATGAAAAACAGGAACTGTCCAGCATTAGTTGAATAGGTTGATTGTGGTTTGTTAATATACTAGAACACTATGTATCTGTCTGTGAAAAATATCAAAAAACACGACTGAGTAGAAAAATAAGTTTCTAAATGATGTATATGTATGAGACCATTATATAAAATTTGAAAACAAAGTTTTCAAAGTTGAAAAATCTGTGCCTTTTATGGATGCCTGTTGTAGAAGTAATATAAAAACATGGCTTGGAATGCAAAACGTAAACCAAATTTAGGATAGTGGTTTCCTCTGAGAGAGACAAGGGAATGAAATTGATTGGGGAAGGAGTACACAGAGACCTTGAACCTGACCTGCAATGTGTAGTTCCTTTTTTAAGACTCTAAAGCACATACATATGATGACATGTTACGATTTGACAAAACTAGATAATTCATCATGTTCTTTTCTATAACTTTCTGTATATTTATAAAACATGATTATATACTTTCAGGGCAGTAATAGTACCATGAATTCAGTCATCACTGGTAATGTAGAGCAGTAGACCACCCCTTGCAGGTAATCATGAGGTGGTTAAAGGCATTAGTTTAGAATTTAGGTTTTGGAGTCAAGTATACCTGGGTTAGAATCCCAGCTTATACAGTTAGCTGTTTCACTTTGGGCTGTAGTATGATCATCTGTGAAGTATAGCAACCATATTTACCTCCTAGGGATGGATTGTGAGATTTAAAATAGAAAAAAAATTATCAGACCGGTAGTAACTGTTATTCAATATCTGATAGTTACAAATTAGCCTTTAGCTACCTACATTAAACAAATCTAGTATCAGGAGTCATCCTTCCCTAGAGAGTCACGGTAATGTGGGGAAAATGTGTTACATACACAGCATTGCTTGTTTTCTGTATGACTGGTGTAATTAAAAGCTTCTAGGGGCACCTAAATGGCTCATTAGGTTGGGCGCCTGCCTTCTGCTCAGGTCATGATTCCAGGGTCCTGGAATCGGGTCCCACATCAGGCTGTCTGCTAAGTGGGAAGTCAGCTTCTCCCTCTGCCCACTCCACCGTGCTACCACATGCACTCTTTTTCTCCAATAAATAAATAAAATCTTAAAAAAAATTAAAAGTTTAATGTACAAAAATCATATCAAAACCTGGAAACCACATTAGAGTTATATCTCTATTCTGAGTTCTGCCTACAAACTTAATTATGAATGATCGTTTAGGTTAGCTTTATTACTGTGCTTTCCTCTTGGGTAACCTTGCCTTTTTTTTAAAGATTTTATTTATTTATTTGGCAGAGAGAGATCACAAGTAGGCAGAGAGGCAGGCAGAGAGGGAGAAGGAAGCAAGCTCCCTGCTGAGCAGAGAGCCCGCTGCGGGCCTCCATCCCAGGACCCTGAGATCATGACCTGAGCTGAAGGCAGAGGCTTTAACAGCCACCCAGGCGCCCAACCTTGCTTTTTAAAAGGAGAAAGTTCCCTAAAAATAGGTCAGTTACTTGTATATTTTGAACAACTGAAAATTTCCAGCTTTAATGAGTTTGTTTAGAAAAAATAATGAATTTTAAAAAAGCATGATTATATTAAAAACAGATACAGGTACAACAGATGATAATGTATTTAATGGACTGAAAAAAATCCTTTTTGTGAAGATGATATTGTTGGTGTTTAAAGAAACAATTCAGGGGTGCCTGGGTGGCATAGTGAGTTAACTGTCCAGCGCTTGGTTTTGGCTCATGTCGAGAGTTCAAGCCCCATGTCGGGCTTTGCACTTAGCATGGAGTCTGTGACTCCATTCTCTCTGCCCCTCCTGCTTGCACTCGCTCGTGTGCTCTCTCTCTCTCTCAAAGAAATTTTTATTTTTTTTAAATATAGGATTACTGTTACCATTTTTTTAATGGTCTTTGGAGAACTGGTTTCAGGGATCTTTAGAAACATGGTATTCATAAGCCTAACTCAGACATGTAGCAGGGAGGGGGTGGGACATTCTTCACTGTATGCAGAAGAGAGAAGGAGGTAAACCTAGAATATGGATTTTTATTATGTTTGGAACGGTCTTAAACTTTCCTAAGCTGGCATTGCTTGCCTTCAAATTCGTCAGATTGAGAGGCAGGTGGGAGGGTACCTTGATATCTGAGAAGATTTCTTCAAAAGATCCCCCAGTGCCAGGGTTACAAGCATTATAGAGTTCTGGGTGTATGATGGATGCCCAAAGCCAAGGGGAACAAGGGAGAGTGGCGTTTTGAGTCCAGCTGTATGGTGGAAATGGATCCATTTCCTCACCCAGCTTCTCCCAATAGGTTGATCACTTGTAGAAGTATTTTCCCCAAAGGTGACTCATAATTCACAGAGAGGCAGGAAGCTTTGGGGTAAGCACTTAAGAACCCCTATGGGGAGATGTAGACAGGGACTCCTTGGCATTCAGTTTTAGAAGCATTGTGTTTGCATTCCACAGTGACATCAACTGGTATTTGAAGCTAGCTAGTTATTAGTGTGCCTAGTGAGCCGCAGATTCCTGAGGTAGCTCAGTTTCTGAAATAGTCTGAAAGCTTGATCTGCTTAGTTCCACTAAACTATGGTTCATATTTTTTTCAGAAGACACTTTAGCAGAGTCTTAACTGCAAAGTAAACGATGCTGGCAAAGTGTATATACATTTTAGAATTTCTGTATTTGATACTTGAAAAATTGGTGGGGGGTGGAGACATGGTGTTATTTGTGGCTCACCTAAGAGGGATACCCCTATACTCGTAAAAAGAATCCATACATTTCTAGTTGTATGTTTCTGTCTGACTTCCAGGGAACTTCCTTTATCTTTTACTTTTCTAGCCAAAGATATGGTTGGCTTGTTTGTTTTTTCTATCTGTGCTGTTTCTCCGTGCAAATGGTTGTTAACATAGCGTATTTCCTCAAATGACAGAAAGTAGGATTCCTAGTCATCATTCTTGGATCCCTTGCTTTGAGTTTTGTTGTCCCCCTTACTCCAGGTCTCTATCTCTTTGTTCTCAGAAGTGTTTTTCCTAGTTTCCTGGAGAACTAAGTATCTTTACTACCTATCCCCATCTATCATAGAATTTTTTTTTTAAGTTCTTGGTGTGAACTATCATAGCTGAAGAGCCAATTACATGGCTTTCAAAATAAGATGACTTAGGTAATGTCAGTTGTAACCTGTCTCCTAAATAATTAAAGCATAGTTTGTAAGGCAGTTCTTAGCCTTGTCATCCATAATCTTCATTGTGAAAGACATCACGTAGTCCTTTAATAACTCCTCATGAGTAAATGAAGAAAACATTTTAGTTGTTTGCAGTTTGAAATAAAATACGAAAAAATTTAAAATGTTACATTTTGCTAAGTGAATCTTAAAAAACCAAACTCAGAGATATAGTATAGGATGGTGGTTACTAGAGACTAGAGTGTGGGGGAAATGGGGAGATACTGGTCAAAGGGTACAGACTTCCAGTTACAAGATTAACTAGTTCTGGGGATCCAGTATACAGTATGGTGATTAAATACCATAGTACTATATGATATACTTAATTGTTACTGAGAGTACATCTTAAAGATTCTTGCCACAAGAAGGAAATGTTAATTATATGACAAGATGCAGGTGCTAGACAATGCTGTGGTGGTAAGCATCTTGCAGTATGTAAGTGTATCAGACCAGTAAGTTGGACGCCTTAAACTTACACAGTGTTATATGTCAAAAATATCTCCGTAAAGTTGGAAATAAAATATTGCATATTGTAGCATATCATAAATTGTCTCAAATAATATGTTTTTCTTTTTTCACTATCTTTTCAAAGCATATGCTTATATTTTAAATATAAATACTAATTTATTTTTTGATCAGGAAGTACAGGTATGTTCTGCAAAAATTTCAAAAGGTAGAAAAGGGTGCATCACCAAAAAAAAAAATCTGCTCTGGACCCCCATCCACAGTTTGCCTCCCCTTTATGTACACTTATTTTGGTTTCCATACTTACATTCTGTTGGACCTTGCTCTTTCCATTCATTATGTTCTAGAGGTCATTTCATATCAGTACAAATAGAGTTGAAGTTGACTCATTTTTTTTACAGTAGCATAGTTTTATATTTACTGTAATTAATCAGTTTCTTACTGTTGGATACTTAACCAACCCCCCCATCACTTTTACTAAAACAGTATTGCAGTTATTATCAATGTACATCAGGCACTTTGCTCATGCGAGATTATAGCTGTAAAATGAACTAGTAGAATTGGTTGGTTAAAGGGTATGTGTACTTTTAATTTTGATATTGCCAAATTGCTATCCATAGAGTTGCAACAGTGTTTAAGTATCATTTAGTCCACTCTTCTAGCAGCAGAGAACAAGCTTTTTGATCTTTGCCAATCTTAAGAAATTTTTTTAAATGTTGACTTTATTTGGTTTCAGTTCATGTATTCTGAGGTTGAACATTTTCTGTATGTTTGAGGAGTGATTCAGATTTTTTTTCTGTGAATTATGTTTTTATATTCTTTGTCCATTTTTCTATTAGGCTGTCATTTTCTTTTTTATTTTTTGGGAACCCTCTTAAGGAAATGATTCCATTTTCTCTGCTGTGTGCAGTTTTTTTTGGCCATTTGACCATTTATGACATTTGTTGAAATTACAGAAAGTTTTTATCCTATGTAGTCAAGTTTTATCAATTTTTACTTATATGGCTTCTGAGTTTTGTGTCAGACTGAAAGGCTGTCCCTTGTCTGAAATTAAAAACAAAAATTAATTGTTTTCTTTCAGTATTTCCATGGTTTGGCTTTTTATATTTAAATAGGCTTATTCTTGTCAATAAAAGATATCCTGAACATTAATATCAGAATAACTATCTTTGATTTTCTCACTGTAGCTTTTGCTGTTTAATTGTAGGACGGCCAGTATGGCACAGACCTAGTGAGACTTAAGGTCAGATCATAGCTCTGTTACCAAACTGTTCTGTGAAGTGAGCAGATTAATGTATCTAAGTCTCTGTTTTCCAAATGTAAAGTAAGCATAATTATACCTGCCTCCAGGGTAATTAGGAAAACTGGAAGATAATATATAATATCCTTAGAGCAGGGTGTCACAGTTTATAATCTGGCCCGTGCTAGGTTTCTTCCGTTTTTTGACCTGAACATCACAGTGCTGGGGAAAAATTAAGGTAGAATCTGTTGATGATGATAACATTTCAGATTATCTCATAAAATATTATGCTTCAGTAACACTTGGATATTAACAAATAAATCTCTGAACTGTTCCATCCATTTTATCATTATAATTAGTAGCATTTGCTTTCGAAAGAGAAGTAATTGCAGGCATGTATGTTAAAATGAGAAAGCTAAAAAGTAGCATGTGAAAGAAAATTTTTGTGCTTCTTTCATGAGAGGAGTTTAGAAGACACTTCATCTTCTTTTATCCCTTTCTCCATTATGCAGTCTGATATTGTTCAGATTGCTGTGGGTCTTCTCACCAAATGGGTTTTGTATCTCTAAGTTAATTTTCTGCCAGAATCACTTCAGGCTGATGACTGTGGTGTGTGTGTATCCATTAAACACACTGCCAGGATACGTCCACTACTTTCCACCTCTCCCATTAAACAGCTGTCAGCAGGTTTACAGAGCTACTACTCCCTTGTTCTGCATTAATTGTAGGGAGCTACAGGATGCTATGTAGAAGGGTCCATAAAGGAGTTACATAGAGGTGCTGTAAGTATTCACAGAAGTTACACATAAATCCTGTCATCAGTTTGGTCCAATTTATTAGTGTTTTATACTTAATGAAAAAGATGAGAAAATGAGGTTCAGTTTTTAAATTCTGTTTCTTGTTTAACCTTTCTCTTTCTTCATTCAACAACCTCCACCAGTAAAATTCAGAAGTTCTAAACAAGCATTTATTGGAGGAGTCTTGGGTAAGAAGTTCTCATTAAAGTTGTATATAGCACCCCACTGAGCTTTACAATTAGTTTTGAAATGAAAATCTGTTAGATTAGAGCAAACATTATCCTAGCTGTGTTGATAAGTAATGTGGAGAAGATTAATGATTTGTCTGTGAAAGCCAGTGAGCATTAAGTCAGTTACTGTGCCCTTTTATAAAAGGTGGAGGTGAGATATGTGACAGGGAAGAAAGAGGGACCATGCTTATCTTTATATGAATTAGTGGTTCCTTAGCTCTTTCCCCCATGGTAAAACCAAGGAAGCTTTAAATTTCAAGTGTAGCTGCAAGGACTAGAATTTTTCATTGACTGCAGAAAGTAGGGTAGAACCTAGAAAGAGGAGGAGTTAGAAGAAAACACTTTTCCTTATATAAATTTAAAAGTTCTCACTTGGGCCTTCCTATTAGTGATGTAGTTTTCCCCGAGTAAGTTGTGGTATTATGAATTCTACTCTTGGGAGCAGATGTCTAAATTTGAGTAGAGGTGTAATATGTTTCCTCCTCACCTATGTGTGCATCATTAAAAGTAAAATTGAATTACAACTTTAGATTCCTCTTTAGAAGGGCTGCTTCTTCCTTCAACAGCAAATGGCTCTGTTTTCTGAGATGTTCAGTGGGAGGCAGAGAGAGTGGTACCAGGATCATTGTGAGTAGTAAATACCTTGGCAGAGAAAGACTGGCTTAAATGAGTGTTTAAGAAACTATCAGTACTTAAGTACCAGTACAGATCTATAGACCATAGCAAACATATAATGGTGTCAGCACCATTTAGTCTTATGATTTGGAAATCTGGTATCCAGTATCTGGACCAAAGTTACGTTTGTGGTTGTTGTTTTTTGAATGTGGTATGCTGTAAACCCTTGGTATTCAAAATATCTCCAGACTAGCAAGTTCCTCATCACCTAGAAGCTTACTAGAATGCAGAGTATCAGGTCTTGCCCTGATCTACCAAACACTGTCAGAATCTGTCTTTTAACAAAGAGCTCCAAATGATTTGTACATAAAGCTTTGAGAAGCTCTGCTATAAACCATAGCCTGCGTTTCTAAAATCAGCATCTACTATGCTTTCCCCTTTATTCATAGTAGGCAAGAAGGTTTGAAAAGAGAAAGAAAGAAATGCCTTTTATTTTATCAGCAATCATTGCGGTGCCATGTTGTTTGGTGCTGTTTCTGCATCCTCCTGGAGATGCTGTTTATAAATGGGGTTATTTCTACCTAATCTCTGTAACAGGAATAAGTCAGCTCTTTGTTGTGCAGCTCTTTTTTTTTTTTTTTTTTTTTTTTTTAAAGATTTTTTTTTATTTATTTGACAGAGAGAAACACAGTGAGAGAGGGAACACAAGCAGGGGGAGTGAGAGAGGGAGAAGCAGGCTTCCTGCCGAGCAGGAAGCCCGATGTGGGACTCGATCCCGGGTCTCCGGGATCATGACCTGAGCCGAAGGCAGTCGCTTAACCAACTGAGCCACCCAGGCGCCCCAAGTGCAGCTCTTTTAATAACAACAGCAACCATCTATTAAGAAGTTGCTGTGTTCTAGGCACTGTACTAAGTTTATGAAGTTCTCTGATTTAATCCTTACAATAAAACATCCTTCCTTTCCTTTCTTTTTTTTTTTTTTAAAGGAGAGCATAGGCCCAGAGAATTCTAATGTGTCTTGGTCAGGTCACACATTTGTTTTCTTTTCTTTTTTAAAAATATTTTATTTATTTATTTGACAGAGAGAAACACAGTCAGAGAGGGAACACAAGCAGAGGGACTGAGAGAGGGAGATGTGGGACCGGATCCCAGGTCTCCAGGATCATGACCTGAGCTGAAGGCAGTCGCTTAATTGACTGAGCCACCCAGACGCCCCAGGTCACACATTTCTTAAGTATTAAGGCTGAGGTTCAGACCTAAATTCGTCAGAGCCCCCAGCCATTTAGCCAGTGTGCTTTTCTGTCCCTCTGCCATTTGGTTAGAAATTATCTAAGGACAGGTAAGTGAAGTGTATAATTTTTACTGGTTCAGAATATTTGGCGAGGGTTATCATTCTTTTGATCTTACAGGGCACAATACAGGCTATGTCAAAACAGCCTAAGACTGGAATTCAGGAGATCAGGATTCTAGTACAGTCCTGCCACAAACTCAGTGATTCTTTGTTGGCCTTGTAAACTTAGGTAGCAGGTATATGTGCAGGGGGGCTAGCTTTAAAGACAATCTGCATATCCCTTGCAAATAAGTAAAATAAAATTTGCTACTCGAATGCATTATACTTTTTGAGTTTTTCAGTTTGTAATTTACTAGGGGAAAAAGTGGGCAATACCTTTCTAACAAATGTGTAAGGCTAGAAGGGGCTTTTCACGGGTAAGCTAGCCACATAGTCTGAATTGAGAAAGATTTCATCTTTCTGATAAGTTTGCATTCAGAAAACCTCTCCAGAGAAGGAGCTATACATATGTGTATAAAATGTATTTTAAGGTAGACGATCCCCTTTTCATTGCACATTAGTTTGTCTGATTGAGGTATTATTGCTAACAAAACGTTTTAATAATAACAGTGTGGATGAAGAATCGAAAGTTAATTCTTCTGAAGAAGAATCCAGAGTGTTCTGTCTCTAAGCTGCCTATAGTCTGACTTTTTGGCATAGGCAAGGAGGAAGCATTTTATTTTGGCAAGAGGAAAATATCCAAATGTAAGAACAGTTTCATACACCCACAAGAAAAATGCCATTACTTGTCTGGAAAAATCAGAAATGATCAAGGAAAGAATAGCTTTCAAAAAAGATTTCAAGTATTTAAGTGATATTTCTACTTGCTTATTCATTCATTTTGGTCTCTAATACTTTCTATCAGTGTTTAAAGTGTGGAAAAATAATGGAGCCATTATTAGGAAATAATCCGATTATGATACTGGCTAATTGTAGAGACCACTGTTTGTATTCAGTATTCCTTTATTCAGCCTAGCAATTTTACTACTAGCTGTATACACCACAGAGATTGAAAACAGTGTATTCAGACAAGTACATGTACATTCATCTGCATAGCAGCACTGTTCACACTAGCCAAAAGGTAGAAACTGCCCACTTCTCTTACCAGTGGATGAGTGGATAAATTGTGGTATATCCATACAGTGAAATATTATTCAGCCATAGAAAGGAGCCAGGTAGAGATGCATGCTATAATGTGAATGAACCTCAACAACATTTATGCTAAGTGAAAGAAGCCAGACATTAGAGATCACATATTTTATAAAGACAGGACTCAGATTGGTGGTTACCAGGAGAGGTAGGGAGGGGGATTAGGGAGCGACAGCTTAATAGGACATGATGAAAATGGTTTGTAACTGAATAGAGGTGGTGGTCACAACATAATACTAAATGCTACTGAATTGTTCACTTTATTTATCTATCTCTTTATTTAAATATTTTAATTATTTGACAGAAAGAAACACAGCTAGAGCGAAAACACAAGCAAGGGGAGTGAGAGAGGGAGACACAGGCTTCCCAATGAGCAGGGAGCCTGATGTGGGACTCCATCTCAGCACCCTGTGATCATGACCTGAGCCAAAGGCAGTCTTAATGACTGGCTTAACCACTGAGCCACCCAGGTGCCCCCGAATTGTTCACTTTAAAAAGGTTAGTTTTATGTCAGTTTCACATCACTAAGAAAATAATATGTATTATTAATTATTTTCTCTTTGGTCTAATTTATGTGGTGTTTGTTCATATGTCACAGAATTGAGAGTTCCTATTCTCAGATTTTGAAGTTTAGTGCATTTTAATATCATACCCACATATTACATTCTTTTGCTATAGAAATAAATTTCATTTTCTAACTGAGGGGTGTTAATTAAGTTGCCAGTAACATGACATCTTAAAAAAAAAAGTTTTTCCCTCCTAGGAATTCATGAGTCACATATTTTTAGGAGTAGACATTACTAAGGAGAAGTTAGAGGTCTTCCTTTGATCATAGTGTAATTTTTCATTACTTAAGATTTTACTTCATAATTAGAATTGGTGATTTATTTTCATTCCCTTTTTAATAGGCAAAATACCCAAGTCAAAGAAAAAAAAGGGCCTATCATGCACATCAAATGAGGCCGATAATTTCTCTGAATATTTTTTAATCTCAAACGTTAATATTGCAGTCAGATTATTAAAAGTATATGTGCAAATATCATTGCATCATTCTTGTGAACACATAGTTTTTGTTTGTTTTGTTCTTACAAAATATTTAATCATGCTGAATTTGTAATATTCATGACTATGACAGGTACCTGGGTGACTCAGTTAAGTGTCTGACTCTTGATTTCAGCTCAGGTCATGATGTCTCAGAGTCATGAGATCAAGCCCCACATTGAGCTCAAGTCTGGGCTTGGAGTCTACTTAAGATTTTCTCCATCCCACACCCTTCTCTCCCCAACTTGTGCATGCACGTGCGCTCTCCTGCGCTCTTGTGCGCTCTCTCTGTCTTCTCTGTCTCTCTGTCTGTCTGTCTGTCTCTCTCTCTCTCTCTCACACACCACACACAAAGAGAGGAGTCTGACCAAGAAGTTGCTTATTCATCTTTTAGCCAGTCTCACCCCTACAAAGAATATTTTTTATTGAGCTGTAAAAAGGAATGAAGTCCTTATTCACATTACAATGTTAATGAACTTTGAAAACATTATTGTATGTAAAGGAGTTAGAGTAGGTCCATATATTGTATGATTCCATTTTTTTCTGAAATGTCTAGAATAAGCAAATCTACAAAAAATAGAAAACAGATGGGTGGTTTCCTAGGAAGGTTGGAGGGAAATGGTTGGGGGGGTTGGTCACTGCTAATTGTTACAGAGTTTCTTTTGGGGACGATGAAAATGTTCTGAAATTGGCTGTGATGATTGCACAAGTTTGTGAATATACTTTGAGCCATTAAATTGTATAATAATATATTGTATAGTATGTGACTTTCATCTCGCTATTAAAAAACAACCTCTTATTTAAATTTTAAGTTATTGTCAGATCCTTTTCCAGAGCCCCTTTTCCAGATCCCCACTTCAAAATCCTGTTAAGGAAATTTCTTCCCCTAAACATTCATATATTCAGTTTATACTGGATCATTTTATACTTGATACATTGTTTTAGTAACTTTTCTTTATGAATTCTACTTCTCTAGTCCCAAATCTTACAATAGCTTCTTTTGCACCTTTTTTTAACACTGTGATCAAGGCTTTGTTACTCATAGATGGCATTAGGAAATGCTTCATAACAATATATGGACTCAGAGTGTGCTTTCTCAGTCATAAAGTTCTGTGCCACATTTTGGATTGTGTAAGCATTTATTATTTGTATTATTTTAGCATCTCTTTAGATGAGCTTAAAGTGCTTTTAAAATCTGACAGTGAACATCTCTCTACCGTGTGTGGTAGATATTATGACTTTTTATAATTTCATAAAATAACCTGATTATTTAGATACATGTAGTGTGTATATGTGTGTGTGTGTATGGTATAAACAAGGCATAGGTGTTGTATTTGGAGAGCAACTTTGGTTTGTTTTTGCCTGCACATTAGCTAGTTTTCTCTCTTCTGGATGAAATTCCAGGTCCAAGTTTTTGTATTGATTGTTTATTAAATAAGGAATTGATTTACTAACTTCTGCCTTCGGAACTGTGTGAATTCCTATCCCATTTCCTACATATTTCCCTTAGTCCTCAGTGCAGGAAGAGAGACCTTCAAGAGCCTACCGGACTCTAAGGACATGGGCTCTAGTAATGGATAATGAATAGTGAGCAAAAGCAAAATGGTATTATGTGGATACAAACATTTCTTAATTTCTCAAACTAAGGGATAGTTAAGAGAGTAGATTATATAGTGATTTTCTTCTACCTCCTGCTTTTAAAGTATTTCTCCTGAATATAAATTCAGCAAGCCTTTTAAATGCTTCATTGTTGGGGCGCCTGGGTGGCTCAGTTGGTTGAGCCACTGCCTTCAGCTCAGGTCATGATCCCGGAGACCCGGGATCGAGTCCCACATCGGGCTCCCTGCTCGGCGGGAAGCCCGCTTCTCCCTCTCTCACTCCCCCTGCTTGTGTTCCCTCTCTGGCTGTGTTTCTCTCTATCAAATAAATAAAAAATCTTTAAAAAAAAAAAAAATGCTTCATTGTTTACAAATAGTCTGTGCTCCTTTAGTCCTTATTCAGAAACCCCATGCTCAGTTTTCATGGAATCTTTAAGGTTCTTCTCAAAAGAACCAAGGAGCTTTGAATAGCATAGGGAGATACCTTTTTTCAAGGTTAACTTTTCATTTTGTTAGTATATTTTAGGCAGCAGCTTGTCCTTCTAAAGGTACCTCTTTTTTTAATAGAGCATTTTTAATAGAATGTATTGTTTGGCTGCCTTGGAATTAAGTCTATAAAATATTAATGAATGTACTAAGGCTTGAAAAGCCCAACGGTATGTGTGTGTGTGTAACTTTATCTAGCTTTCAGTAGCTCAGAGGAATCAAAGCAAAATTTTGAAGAAAAACTGTTCTTCACGGCTGACTGCCTTGGTAGATATAAAATATTAATATTTGTACAAAAGGCTGATGTTCTCTGCAGAGACTTTAAAAACCAATCTGGATATCTTAGGAGGTTGGAACGTGTGGCAGGGTGAGTAGGATACTGACTCAGCAGAACATCTCAGGGAACTCAGCCCTCAGCCACAGGCCAGGATAGGGGAGCACAGCTGATATTGTCAGTGTTGCACTGGCCAGTGGAGCCTTGCTTTTGCTTTCTTTGTAATTCATGCAGGCCTCATCTCGCAGGGATTGGGAAGACACTGCTTTTCAGACCTCTAAAGGTGGTTAAGGAACATTCCTCAGTGCATTGTTTGCTCTTCCCAGGTTGTTGGACCATTTGGGATGGCACTTTTGCTATCAGACTGAGCGTTTGGAAATTGTCTTTAGGTCCTTATTTTGTAGAGGTCTGTAAAGCCACCTTTTAGCCACTGTCCTAGAAATACTATTAAGCCCAAGAACAGGCTGAATTGTTCTTTCCTTTCCTCTGTTCCGTAGTTTGTGCCTCTTAGTAGAAATCAGCAAGTGATATTTAGCATACTTTCGCAAAATAACAATATGTGTGAATAAGAAAATGTAGGTCTATAGCCTCCATTGTAAATTTTGGGTAGAATTTGTAGGACCTGAACGTCTGTGTGGTATTGTATTAAAAGAGTTTTAGGTAAATAATACATGAGGTTTTTTGTTTTTTGGGTTTTTTTAAAGATTTTATTTATTTATTTGACAGAGAGAAACACAGCCAGAGAGGGAACACAAGCAGGGGGGAGTGAGAGAGGGAGAAGCAGGCTTCCCGCGGAGCAGGGAGCCCGATGCGGGGCTCGATCTCAGGTCTCCGGGATCATGACCTGAGCTGAAGGCAGTCGCTTAACCAACTGAGCCACCCTGGCGCCCCTACACGAGGTTTTCTGTACTGTCTTAGAATTAAAAAAAAAAAAAGAAAATCCTTTTTTCTACTTTATATTTAAAAAACTACCACATCTCTGGGTAGCCTTATTGATTAAACTATAGTTTGAATGTACAATGGTCTGTATACCATGCTTGTATTTATTGTCTGGTCAGGATGTCCTTTTCCCAAATTAATTTCTTCAGACAGCTGCAGATATGCTTAAGTTCAGTACAGAAGGTGATGTCCCATTGCAAGTAAAGCTTGTCTAACCTAAGGTACAATCCACTTACCTCTCTGCAGCAATATGGCAACAAAATAAAAATAAGGTCAAAGTTAATGTACTGGTGAGTAAATTCCAAGTTGTAGCTTTTTACCTTGCCTTGGAATGATGCTGTAGGATCTTGGCCTGACTTCTTGGTTTATCATAGATAGACTTGTTATACAACATAACTAGGTGACTTGGTTTTTTCTTTTCTCTGTGAAGAAAGGATGGGGCAGAATAGCCCACCCTAATCAAGCTTCTGTTTTCTGCTAGTAAGGAATTGTTTTAATGACCTGTGGTTAGGTGTGTTTTCAGTGAGGTTGACTTTTACTCTCATCACAGACAGATCTCTTTCTTTTGACCATCTTGATGAAGGCTTACTTAATAGCCAGTGGAGGAATTGGGAAGTTAGTAGGATCCAGATCTTGCATCTTGGG